>CAJQZJ010031925.1:3699749-3745267 GCA_907164525.1 Lophiomys imhausi
TTGAAGCAAAGCATGGCTAGATATGACGTGTGTGATATTACCAGCTGCAGAATTTTGGTAAATTAAGGATGACCTTTAAGTAGATGCATCTATGCACATATAATATTAGCAAATATAATCTAGATAAATACTATCAGCCCATCAAGCCTTTGTTGGCATAGCTCCGGAAGGTGTAGCATTTTGTTGTTGTCATTTGTTTATTTGTCTTGATGGTGTCTTATGTATCCCAATCTGACCTCAAACTCACTCTGTGGCTGAAGATGACCTTGAACTCCTTATCTTGTCTTCACTTTTTGAGTGCTAGAGTTGGAGGCAGGCATCACCATGCCTAGTTTATGATGTCCTTGGGATCAAACCAGGGGTGTTGTGCATGCTAGACGAGTCCTCTACCAACTGGGCCACATCCCCAGCCCCTAAAGCTACTTTTAATGACTGACATACTTTGTGATTTATTTGGTGATAAACTCAGTAGTTTATATAGTAGATTAGAAATCCTTTTCATTGTATTGTTTATGAGAAAGGTAAGTGAAATGATTTATTAAATATCGAGTTTGACCAACAAGGTGAGATTTTTTTTCCATCTCTCAAGGGTCTGGGCCATGATTCTGCCTCTCAAACATTGTTACTGTCTCCACCACCCACATCACTTGACTATGACAGTTCCTGAAGGGGGATCAACTGAATATTGTAAGGAGGGGTACAGGTTAAGACATAGTTGCTTGTGATAGCAACAAGAGGAGCTGTTGGATAATGTTCGCTGTCAAAACAGTACATCTAGAATCCTATTGGAAACAAATCTCTGGGCATGCCTGAGAGGGATATTCTAGACCCACCCACCCTATTCCAGTTTCATTACATTGCTGTGGCAACCAACATGACTGAAAGCAACTGGGGGTAAGAAAGTTTATTTGGCTGACACTCTGTGTCACAGTTTATCACCATGGGAAGTTGGAACAGGAACTTAAAGCAGGAACTATGGGGACATGTTGCTTGCTGACTTACTCAAGGCTCCTACTTGCTAGCTTTTTTATGTAACTCAGGACTACCTGCCTAAGGATAGTTCTTCCCACAGTTGACTAGGCTTTCCAACATCAATTGTCAAGACAATCCCTTATAGACTTGCCAGAAGGCAAATGTAGTCGGGCAATTCCTCATGGAACTTTGTCCTCTAAGCTTCAGGCTGGGTCAAGATGGTAGTTACAGCTAACTAGGGCGAGTCCTCAATGCGGCAACACCAGTCCATGGGCTGGAGTCCCAGGCTGAGTAAGAAGGAAGTGAGCCGTATCAGCATTCCCTCTCCCTGTTGCTTTGTGATACAGTATGGCTTGGTGCCTCATTCTCCAGTCAGCATCCATTCCCCATTATAATGGACTGCATCCCCTCGGGTGTGAGCCCAAACAAACCCTTCCTCCTATGGCTTGCTCTCATCTGGAATCTGTTACAACATAAAGAAAAATAACCAGTAAAGGAGTATTTAACTTACTCTCCACTGCTAATTGAAAATAGCAGTAAAGATTCCAAATTAATGCTGATAATTTAACTTCTGTAATGTAATAGCCACATATAGTTGACTAGTAGAATAATATTAATAAATATAATGTTGGCAACAATAATAATGCTATAATAGTCACAGAATTAAAACACCTGAATTTAAATGACATTATTGTGATGAGCTTTGGTGTATTAAATTATGGTTTACCATGCATCTAAATGTAATATATACATGATGATGCCCATGTTCAAACTAGGAACTCATAAAAATATACCCATTCATAATTTATATACCTGTGTACTTCACTCACATTTTCAGGCATTTGAGTTCAAAGTGAAAGGAAATTTTAGTATTAGACTGACTCAATTATGTAAATTGGTATCAAAAAGTACCCTTGGTTTGGCTTTCATGTCCTGGTGCAACTTGTTAATCTTCCATAATCACAATCAGAATATGAAAAACCTACCTACATATCTAGTTTAAAAGATGCATATCATCATATGTTTATATTCCCATAGCAAAACATTATGCAAATAAATGAGCAAGTATGCAAATGAATGAATGAATGGAGTCTGGTTTAGAAACAACTGAATTCACTATTCTGTACCCAGTGGAGCAAAGCTTCACTTCTTTTGAAGTGGATCTAGCTTTCTTTTCTCCTGCCCAGTAGGTCTTATTACTGGTTTTTCAAGGGGATAATTTAGCTCATCAACAACATCAAATGTTGTACTAGATAATTTATCACCTTTATGTTTAATAGTATGCCTTGTAGAATAGCCATGATTTCAATATGTCATAGAGATAGTTGATCAAATTTAAGCTGAATTTAAGATACTTTATTCTACAGAAGGATTTATAATTAAGCTCTTGAAGCTGTGTTATTGGTCTGTTTTCTTAAAGTGGGGCAAATTTAACATTTTCAGGCAGGAAGTTTCATGATACTTGCATATGACTGCCAAGATTTTTAACATTTTGTAGTATCAATGGGCCCTTGCTATATGTTCCTTTATTCGGTTTCAAAAGTGAGTTCACAAAAGTCAAACATTCAAGGTTCTATCTGCTTTCATTTGTGTCTTCAAAGTTCAGGAGAGAATCTAGGGTATTCTCTAAATAATACTGTTTTCTCATATTTCTGCATTAGAAGACATAAAAAGCACATTTAAAACTCAGAGACTGTAAAAAAAATCAAGATTTATATTTTGCCAAATGCTATTGCAATAATGACAGCTGAGATGTAAATTCAGCAAACTTGTGCACTATTGGTCTCTGTAAGTAAGACTGACTACAGTATCTATGATGATTTTCGTCACCTTGAGCTCTAACCAAAACCAAATGCCTTGTGCTTTGATCGGCAGAATCGTGCTCATGGCTTGGAGGAATCAAGGAAGCTGAGACTCCTGTGCTGAGAAACAGGAGGAAGTGGGTGTGGCCAGAAGAGCCCAGGCTCTGGTCTTTAAGGAGAGACACAACGGGTCAACCAGCCAGAAGAAGAACTCTGCAGTCTGACCTTGACTCTTTCAAGAGAACCTTGTCTCCACTATTGACTACCACGTTTGTTTGCCCTGTGTGATGTTTCCCAGGAGTTTCCTATTTAGGTTTTTTCTTTCTTTCTTTTGCCTGTTTATGGACAAGTGGTATCCTCTGCTGCAAATGCCCCATAACCACTAACATTTGTAAGGCTTCCACTGAGTATCAGGGCTGTGTTCTAGACACCCATGGCATGCAGAATGTTTTCAAGTCTTACATGCCAGGCATGGTTGTGCACTCCTTTAATCCCAGCACGTGGGAGGCAGAAGCAGCTGAAGCCAGCCTGGTCTAAAAAGTAAGCCCAGGACAGCCAGGACTACACAGAGAAACCCTGTCTCAAAAAAGCAAAACAAAAGAAAGTCTTACACAATAAAGTGATTCATGTAAGTTATGCCCCTTAAAGAAATCTAAAGCAAGCAAAAGCAGACGGAGATCTCAGGGGTGGGTTCCAAAGTCACACAGTAGCAGCTCAATCCCGGAGAACACACAGGCTTCCCTGTCACACTTCCTCTTTGGCTCCCTGGCAATGCCTTACCTAACATGGCTGGAAGAACAGACCCATCAGAATGGACTACATTGGCTTTTCCCTTTTAATCAGATGAATGTTATTTTATGGCTTAATGTGTGTGTCCTATGAAAGCTATCTTAAATTGTTTCACTTTGAAAAACCTTTGAAAATAATTGCTATCCTCCTTACTATCTGAAGAATATAGGGGCTGTGACTCAGAGAATTAATTTCTCTCTTTCAGGATCGGAGACAGAACCAATGGCTTTATTCATGTTAGGCAAGCACTTTAGAGACATCTCTCCATGCTCACAGCACTAATTTTTAATAAATGTTGTTACTGGTTCAGAAATTAAAACTATTAATTTTTTTGAGACTCACTAAGCACCGTCCCCTTTTAAGAACATGTTAGGGACTGACTTAGCGGTGAAGACAGCCCTGCTGAAGGAAAGACCTTTTAGTGGGGTTTGGAGTTTCACTGTCTCTTTATATCAGATGTGACTTCTGAAGAGGCCTACCAAGATGGATTGAAGAAGTCACATTGATGCCTAGGTAAAGATTCAGGGACTTGAATGCTACTTCTCATAAATTTATTTATTTCTTTTTGGACATTTGTGGAAGCTGCTTACCTACTCAGAAGCATGCAGCTACTTTAACAGAGTCTCTTCTGTTTTTAAGTTGCAAATGATTCCCTCAGAATCCTGAATTGTACTTACTAATGCACGCTGACAGGAGTGGTCCATCTCTCTTAGAGGGAAGCAGAAAGTTGCTGAAGTAATCCATAAAGGGAGCCAGAATTAACAATGGCAGGGTGCTGATGGCATTCATTAGTGCAATTGGCAGAAGAAATCCACCCAAGTTCCTGTTGGAATTCATGGTCTGAAGAAAATATCCTGAAGGAATCTGCATTCGAGGAAGAGAGGAATTAGGCACTTAGGTGGTGACTTAACTTTGAAGGGACAGTCACCTGTCTGATGCATACGCTATGACAGGTGACACGGGTGTCCCTCACTTTCCCAAGACCCATCAATGAGGTGACAAAAGATCTGTGATCCCAGAGGCTCTGTGAAATCCTGATTACTGATTCAGAGAACTTTTGTTTTGTCATTTAGTTCATCTTCCTAATTTTGCTGGGCTTTGTCTTCATGGCAGCAGGTAAAGAATCGAATCATTTCAATCTTCCATACTCAAATTGACAAAGTTTTCACGAACATTAAAGCAAAACTCCCAGAAACCATGAAGCCTGTCTGTTTTCACTCTGATGAAGCAAATAGGAGGAACTAGAATAGAATTTCTACTTGGCATCTAGTTTGATGTCAAAACAGAGTTTATTTTTTCTGGGAAAGAACTGAAGGGGAGACACATTGCTTGCTGTGGACCATCTCTGTGAGCCTCCCACATGGGCTTTGTTTCTAACCTCAGTGAAGCAACAAGAAGAAAAATGAGAAAATTTCTTTCTGTGTTTGTGGCTTCCTTTTAATTGTTTTCATATAACCTTTTATTTTATGTATATGGGTGTTTTTCACCGGCATGTTTGTCTGTCTACCATGTGCATGCAGTATACACAGAGGCCAGAGGCACTGGAATTACAGATGGTTGTGAGGCACTACACGCGCACTGGAAGTTGAACCTAGGTCCCCTGCAAGAACAAGTGCACTTTATGGGTGCACCATCTCTCTTCAGCCCTGTTACTTACTTTTAAACTGATTCGATGTACTAACTGTTGTGGTTTCCATGGGAGCTGTCCCATCCCCCACAGGAACATGTGTTTACACATTTGGTTATTTGGTTCTGAGAGCCTGGTGCTGCTTGAAAGGTTGTGAAACTCTGAACATCGGGAGCCTAACTAGAGAGAGTGCACAACATTGGGTGGGCTTTGAGGTTTGGTAGCCTGTCTCTGCTTCCTGTCTGGTCCAAGTTTTGTGACTCTAGATGCAATGTGATCAACTGCCTCACGTCTTCTCTGTCATAACTCTGTGACCCTTTTTGAACTGGGAGCCAAGATTAACCCTTCCACCTTTAAGTTGTTTGTGTGGCATGTATTATGTCACAGCTGTAAGAAAGGAGATTGATACACTATCCAGCCGTGCTACAGAAGCCAAGTGGAGCAGGTCTCTATATTAATACAGAAGGTGACAGAACTTTTAAATTTCCTTTGCTCCACCTCACAGTCTCAATGGACCACAAGGAGCTTTTCATATTTAAGGAAATACCCATTCTAACAAATCTGTAACACTAGCTTCTGGTCTCCTCCTGTATACCAAGACTCTAATGGGTCATGGTATCAGAAACAAAACATGTCACACATGACAGGAGCATTGCTTTAGGCTTTGAAGTGTCATTAACAGCACATAAGATGTCTTTGATCCCCAAGAGTACACAAAGGCACTGAGCAGCACAGAGTAAAGGTCCACATGGCTCTTCCTTGGGGAATGGATTTTACAAACCGCCTTTCATACAGTGCTAGATCTGAAGTGAGACACTTGCCTTCCCATTATCACAGGAGAGTCACTCTGCTCAAACACCCACATTATAGCTTCTCAATGGCCCTTTCTCTCCAGTGTACAAACTGGGAGGTTGTAAGGAGTGTCAACAAAGTCTCTGTGACTGTTAACAAACTGACTATTGATAAAAAGACATCTTTGGCTATACTATCTGCCCAGACATGGGGATGGACCACGTTTTCAGACAACTTCTCTCTATCCACATAAAACATGTCCTGTTGATAATTTAGTTCCCAGCCTTTAACATAATACTTAGGATAATAAACAAGGCTTGCTTTGGCTAGGTACAGACCACAAGAGTGAAGGGTTTCTGCTCTGTCCATAAAATTATGACTGACACACACACACACACACACACACACACACACACCAATCAGTGGGAAATGAACAATGGATGTGCTGTTTAAAGTGCTGGCAGCTGGATAAGTTTAAGAATGAGTGGACCCCAGCATCAGAGCAAGTTTCCGTTACTGATTTCAAATGAGAATTATTGTTAATAGGAATAAAGTTATTATCGGCATGAATCACAGACACTGAAACCTGTTAACTTAATAATGTTGCAAATGTGTCATTAATCTTTAGTGAAGCAATATTAATATATTGCCTAATCCAAAGAAAGGCTGTGGTATCTTGAAAGCTTGAAATCATTTACGCTTCTGCCTCAAGTTCTGAAATCCTCTTCACTTTAAAAATTTAAATACTTTTATTTCACACTGACCTCTGAGTATTCAGAAGTAATTGCTGTCAATAGAGATTCATTTTCACCTTTGAGAGGCCCTAATGTTAAACGGCAACCGTGTTGGCCTTAATATCAACATATTTTAAATATATGACTTGGACATGAAGGCCAATAATTGGTACTAAATTTAACACATGGAATTCTGGGATGGCTTATTCCTGGCACTTTGATTGCCTTTGTATTGGTGATTATTTTATCTGGAGGCAAAATCTAGTCTCAGTGTGTCCTGATGGAAGTTTCTGTGCCCAACCCAGAGAAGTAGGTTTGAACATTTTCTCTCAATTTCTAGCAAAACATCACTCTATATAATCCTGATGTCTATATAGTTTGTATCAAGGATATTTAGTCAGGTGTAAGAGAGGTGTTGTGGGTAATGGTAATAGGTTTTGATAATAGCCTTGAATAAGGGCAATCATGCTGCCATATGCTAACAAGTTACTTAATATTTCTATTCGCTGGAGCCTTAGACACTTATTTGTTTTAAAGACAAGGTCTCAAAGTACAGCCAGGTATCCAGGATAGCCTTGAGCTCACTATGTATCCCAGGCTGGCCTTGAACTCACAACAACCCTCTTGCTTCAGCCTCCCTGAAGCACTACGGTTATACACATGAGTCCTTATACTTAGGTTCTAAGCCTCTGATTTGTGGTAATCACAATGGCGGTGCAGTATTTCTGTGAGGATGAATTAGATATTCAGAAGGCAAGTTGCTCAGCTGATGACTACATGTAACCAGTGAGAACTCCTACATTGTCATTGACCTCCACACATGGGCCATGGCAGGCACGCATGAAATAATATAGATAGCAATCTACATTAAATACTCTAATACTTGGAAGTCCTATAAAATAATGTGGATATTTGGAAGTCATCTTTAAGAAGCTATGGTGAATAATAAACAATTAATAAATACTTGACCTCCCCCCCCCAGTAAACCAGGCATCCATTTCCTTAAAATTTAGCTTACCAACTTTTTCTTTACTTGTACAACCCGTCCATGTTCCTGTAAATAACACTGCACCCATGAAAAAGATAGCTTATTGGTGTGTGGGGATATGTGCGCACAGAGAGAAAGAGCAAGAAAAAGAGAGGAAAGTGGGTGAGCACTGACAGGAATGGGAAAAGGATGGAGACATGTGGGAGGAGACAAGAGTTGGTAATGTGAGGTGTGACCATAACTAAACTTAGACATATATGAAAAAATAAAGTTAATGGAAATGTATTGCACTTACATCAAAATACAAAATATGGTATAGCTCACAGAAAAAGCTCAGACTGAGTGGAGAGAAATGCAAGTTGCTGCTTCACCAGGAAGATAGAGAGTTCAAAATCTGTGCTCTTGGCACAGAATGGTTTATGGCTAGCTACAGACTGCTTAGTAATTTGGTCTAGAGCTGGTAATTTGGTCAACATTATTTCCTCAGGTGTAGGGGCCTTTCTAGCAATACCCATGTAAATGGAAAGAAACGCTCCTGCTGTGTCTTGTTTTGGTGCCTGCTACTATACGGTCAGGAAGACCCTCCCAATCTGCATAACTTCCATGCACTATTTGTACCAGGGGCTAGCAAATATTTCTGTAAGGGATCAGATGATGAAAATGTCTACTCAGGGGTTCTTTGGTAGCTCTTTGGTTCTTCCACCTTTCAACATGAGCAGCCACAGATTTAATAAGCCAATGAACATGGCAGTGTTCTGATAAAACTTTATTTGTGAACATTGGAATTTAGCTTCCATATAAGTTTTAAGCACCACCAACTACTTTTTTTGTTGTTTCCCAAATGATGCAAAATGTTAACACTTGCTCTACATACAAAAATGAAAAATAGAAATAAAAGGTGACTCTAAAGATAAAGGTGCTTGCCACACAAACGTGGTGATCTGGGTTCAATCCCCAGAACCCACATAAAGGGGAAAGAAGAAAACCACCTTGTGCTGTTCTCTGACTTCCAGACGAACACCAATCATTCCCTCCCATGACATGAATTTGTGTGCATGTAATGATAAATATTTTTAAAAAATAGGTCATGGACTTGGAGGCAGTAGTTTGCTGGGTTTATTGTTAACTTTTCTCTTGCTGTGATAAAATATCAGGACCAAAAACTACTTTAGAAAGAGAAGGTTTAATTTAGGGTTCCAGGAGGAGTGTCTGTAACAGTGGGGAAGGGCTAAGAATCCTGGAATGGTAGTAGGAGCTGGAAGCTGGCTGGCCACAGTTTCACACAAACACAGAGAAACACAGAGAAAGAACAGAAAATGGAGTGAGGTTATGAACTCTCAAAGTCCACTCCCAGTGATGTAATTCCTCCAACAATGCTCTGCCTCCTCAAACGCTGTCACTCACTGGGGGCCAAATGTTCAAACACATGAGCCTTTGGGAAGATTTTTTTTCTCTTCACCCCAGGTTTATAGGAGCAAGCATGGCTGTTCGAAGAGTCGCAGGCCTCTTCCTTTTTCTCTTTCATGGATGTTAACTGACAGGCTACTTTATCCTTTCATCCCCAAATCACTTAACTTTTCTACACACATCTTCTTTAGCAAATAAAGCTGGAGTTACACAGACTGTTTTTCAGCACCTCCATCATTCTGAGATTACTGCATACAAGTCTTCCATTAACTTTCTAAGTTCTAAGTTGGGTTTGGGGTAGCCATCAAGAAAGTCCTAAGTTTGTTCAAAGACTTTTATAACCATCTGCTTCTGCTCCATAAATAACTTGGTCTTTGACTGTAGGTTAACACTAAGTTGTTTAAAATCACATATAGCTAGGAAAGGCACTCTGGGGTTAGTGTTTTCCCTTTGACTTCCTTCCAGAATAAGGGCTAAGTAACATGTGAGTGGGAAGAGAACTGGTTACTCATTAGTACTTGAACTTGAAGATTTAGTGAAGGTAGACCTTTAGGAATGCTTTCTAAATGTATAATGAGCAGGGAGGCTAAATCCTTGCTTGGGAATTGCTGCTGAGTCTGGAATTGTCATGAAGAGATCCTGAACTTTAGGGCTATGCACTCTGAGACACTGTCTGCACTTTTGGCCAACCTTGGACAGTCCTACAGAGGTGATTCTGCCCAGGGGCTCCTTCCCCTGGCTCTTTGGTAAAAGACATAAAAGAAATCCCAAGGTTCAGTTTGACCCTGCTGAGGTCTTAAAATCAATTGCATTGTTCAGAAGGTAGGACAAAGGCTCAGTTAAGAGTTTGAAAGTACCTACTGGGGCTATTGTGGTTTGAATGTGGAATGTCTCCCTAAAGACTCATCTGTTTGAACCCTTGGTCTCCAGATGATGGCGCTGTTTGGGAAGGTTGTAGAAACTTAAGAGGTGGAGCATGGATGATGTAAGTGAGTTTCCTAGAGCCAACCTTACTTCCTATCTGTGGATGGTGCCTGCCAAGTCACTCCCACTACTGCTGTTGTTGCTTCCTTACCACAACAGGCAGTATCTCCTCAATCTGTGAGCCCAAACCAATTCCTCCTCTCTTAAGTTGTTTTTGTCAAGTATTTTGTCACAGCAAAGAGAAAAGTGACTGATACAAGATGAAAATACACAAAGTTGCCTTGTTGTTGGTGAGTATCGACTGTCATCCTTACTTGCATAATGCACATTCTGTGTATGAGCTGGAAGCTGAAGAGAGGCAAAAGGGTAGCGATGACAATTTCTGTCTCTTCCTCCTGAAGTTCCCTGTGACATCCACCATGTTTTTCCATGATATGATCTAAGCAACTTGTCCCTTCTCTCCCAAGGTGGCAATATGATAGGCAGCGTGTTTTCAGGGCCTTAGCAAACACACCAGAGACGGTCAGGAGGGAGCGATCTGAAAAACATTGGAGAGAGAGTGTGTTAACACAGAGATGGCTGCTCAGCCCTCTCAGACGTGAGTCAAGAACTGACTCCTACGGACAAAAGATGGTAAAGGTGGTGTAGAAAGTTTCCACACCCAAGGGGTTGGATTCAAAGGGGCTGCTCACAGAATGACTTCCTGATGACCAGCTGGGGGTTGGAGGGGTGACAGCTGATGTCAAAAATGAAAAAGATAAGAGCAATGGTGACACATTAGAAACAGAACAAGAATGACAAAATACAATGCCAGAGTAGAGAATTTCAGAGTCTCTTAGAAGTTTCTAACTTGACTCATTAATGAATAAGAGAACCTGGGCTTTCTTTTACATATTTTACCCAGGATCCAGGGCCATTCTGTAAAATATAAATAATTCTCATTTTACTTGTCAGGTAGTGGTTGGTTTTTTATTTTGACACAGAGATAAAGGCAAATGTATTCTTTCCTTTGACTTTATGCTTGAATTTCAGACCTAAGATTAAATGTTGATGTCACTAAAAACTCAGGCTGCATTAGTTGGCTTTTCCTATAAGTTCCTCCCAGTTGACAGAGAGGGCACCTTAGCATTAGAAATGTTGTATTTCTAATGCTTGGATGTTAGCAGTTGCCTAGTACCAGTTATTGGAACCTCACAGTTGCTTCTTTTAAGATTTTTAGATTGTACATTTTCTTTGCTTCTATTAGGAGTTCTTGCTATTATGAGAAGGAAGCTATCCATTCCGTGTAGCTCAGCTATACCGTCATCTTGATTGTGACACTTCTTTGTAACAATCCCTATGCCCAGATAAATCCTTCCTCAAATTATAAACATCACATTTTGGTTACAGGAAAAATGGTGCAATACACCTGAAAACATTTGAGTTTTTCTTAGTAAGTCAGCAAGAGGCACTTCAGATAAAATTCGAGTGACATTTCATTGTGTCCAAATTTCCCATAAGAAAATTGTAGATAAGATGAATTCTAACCAAAACCACTTAAATGCCACAAATTAGTGGATGTTATATTTAAATAAGGTATATTGATCAACATTGCTTTCTATGGTTATGAAGTTGGCTATGCTGATTGCACCTGATCTTTTCTGTAAGACTTGTAGTAGGCTGATTAGGTCAGCCTTTGATTAATTGAGCTGCTGGGGGCCTGGTAATTGAATATGTGCCCTTTCACCTCAAGTCACTGAATCAAATCCAGCCCAAATTGGTAGTGACCAAGAATGATTATACTTGTGGCTCTCTGGTGGCCTCTGTGAAGTGTCTTTAGGTCACATGGAAGAAAGTCCGGATAATTGCTGAGAGGAGAAAGGCTCAGATCCACAGTCCTTGTCACTTCTTCCTGGCCACTGTTCCCAAGCACAGAGGAAGGCCCTGGATTGGTGGGGCCAAGGAGACAGAAGCCCGACTTGTCGTAGTGGCTAGACTTGTGTCCCTTGAGAAGGACTAATAAAGAAAGTGCTTCATTATCTCAGCATGAGCTGCTCAGCCATGAGGTGGTCCTCGCTATTTCCAGTTGAGTATGCCTATGGTTTAAGTCAAATGAGAACTGGCTGTGTGCTGATGAAGTCTAGAGGTTGGACATGGGCAGGTCTTGTCTGTGCTGTGTTGTTTGTGTTGCCCCTCAACTCATACTCTGTGTGCCTGTGGTGACTGGTTTTATGTCAACCTGACACAAGATAGAGTCATTTGGGAAGAGGAAACCTCAACTGAAATGATGCCCCTCCCAGATTGGCCTGTGGAGAATTTTCCTGGTGGAATGATGTAGGAGAGCCCACCTCACTGTGGGTGGTAACAACCCTGGACTTGTGGTCCTGAGTGCTGTAAGAAAGCAGGTTGAGAAAACCATCAGGGGCAAAGCTAGTAAGAAGCATTCCTCCATGGTCTCCTTCAGTTCCTGCCACTAGGTTCATACCCTGAGTTTTCTCAATGATGGAGTGTTATGGGGACATGTAAGCTGAAATAAATTCTTTCCTCCCTAATTTCATGGTGTTTTCTCATAGAAATGGGAACTGATAGTTTTAACACTGATCCACCCCCCCCCCAAAAAAAAAGCCAGTGCTATGTAGGCAGCAGGATTAAGATTTACTGTGATCCAAATGATGCTAGGTTTTCAGACAGGCTTTAGCATTAAATGGTAATTATTTGTAGGAGGGAAGTGAATAGTTCCTAAGATACTTTCTCTACTTTTCTGGCATGTTTGTAAAATCAGGGTTTTGTATTGCATATGTGTCTTAAACACACCATGACTCTATTATAAACCAGGCATGTGCTGCTGTGAGATAAAAATGAAATTTACTTCTAATATATGATATACAAACACCTGAAATCTTCATAATCAATTAAAAATTGGTGTCATATTATTTCCAAAGAAAGTTAACTTAGATTGGTACTTATTAAACTGTGTTAAAAATCAGTTTTGGAGATAGAGAGATGGCTCAGTGGGTGAGAGCACTTACTGTTCTTCCAGAGACCTGAGTTAGGTCCCCAGGACCCACAGGTGACTCTGAATTGCCTGTAACTCCAGTTTCAGGGGATATGATGCTCTCCTCTGGCCTCTGAGGGCACCTGCACACATGTGCATATAACCTACTTCCCTCAAACATATAGACAAATTTAAGAATGAACTAATCTTTAAAAAGTTTAGATGGCTTTTCCAAGATGGAGGTGACCATCATGCATGGTATCTGAGTGGTGAGAGACTGAGCTTAGTCACTGTGGAATAAACATGAGGCTCCACAGCTGACCATGAAACATGGACTGTGTCTGAATTCCCATGGCAAACACTAATGCTGGTCACCATGCCAAACAGCACATTCAGGCCCCAGGAACAACCACCCTCAGACCAGGCAGCTCTGTCATTCATCTGCAGAGGAGCTCTAGGCCGAGCCACTTGTGGTTCTGGCCCATGGCTTCAGCCTCAGATAAATGGTCCTGCCTGTTTTCCTGAGTTCCAAGCTCCACACAGACCTGCTCTCCTTCCTGGGAGGAATAGCCAGACCACACTGGTCACTGAGAATTTCTTTCCAGGGTTCCCAACATGGTTGCATCCAATGCACATGGTATCTGAGTGACAGAGGGCCAAGCTGAGATGCAGTGGAGTGATTGGGAGCCTCATTGACTGCAAACACAGCCTGCTTTCTTGTTTCCCCAGCAAAAGCTGGGACTGGTCACACCCTGAGCACTGAAGCCCCTGCAACAGCCAGCCTCAGGCCTGCTGACACTGGCATCCATCCTGAGGGGAGTTTCCAGCCTGAACAACACAAGGTTCCAGTGGAGCTGAATAACTGCTGAATGAAACAGCAGCTGAGCTACTGAACACAAAATGACCATGACAGTGAGGAGAGAACTCAGGTTCCAGTGATGCACAGATGAAGCCTCTGGTCCACAGTGTGACGTGCCTCTCTGAGGAGACCCACTAGTATTCAGGACCTTACAGGTTAGTCCCCCTCCCCTGCACCACACCAATTTCCTGCCTATAAGTCCAACTGAGTCACAACCAGTTGACATCATCTACAGATACTCTCTGAGATCCAGTCTCTATTACACAGACCTACCCATCATCTGGAGGTGGGTGTCTAGATCTCAGGATCAGCCAGCCTCTGGAATGGGAGTCTTCCCTGGGCACCAAGGCCAGTGAGCACCAGGAACAAACAGACAACACTGGGGTCAGCTTGATGGCTAAAGGCCAGCATAAGAACACTATCAAACAAGCAAAAAGAACCCCCAACACCCCCTCCCAACCAAGGCAATATGACATCTCCAGAACCTGCCTATAATGCTATAGAAAACCCTGGATATCCTAACACAATTGAAACACAAGAAAATGACCTTAAATCTATGCTTATGAAAATGGTAGAGATCTTAAGAGAGGAAAACAAATCCCTCAAAGAAAAACAGCAAAATACAATAAAAGAGGTGATGGAAATGAATAAAGCCTTTAAAGAAATTCAGGATATAGTTAAATAGGAGAAGGAAAGGAATAAAATGGTTCAAGATTTGGAAAGAGAATTTGAAGCAATAAAGAAAATACAAGTTGAGACAGTCCTGGAACTGAAAACCTAGGAAAAGGAACTACAGACAGAAGGATCATCAACAGAATACAAGAGATGGAAGAAAGAATCTCAGGCCCAGAGGATAAAATTGAAGAAATCAATACATCTGTCAAAGAAAATGTGAAATCTAAAAAAGTCCTGGCACATATCTCCAGGAAATCAAAGACACAATGAAAAGACAAAACAGCAGAATAATAAGAATAGAAGAAAGAGAAGAGTCCCAGATCCAAGGATCAGAAAAAATCTTCAACAAAATCATAGAAGAAAATTTCCCAAACCTAAAGAAAGAGATGCCTATAACCATTCAAAAAAAAAAATCTACAGAACTCAAATAGATTAAATCAGAAAAGAAATTCCTCCCGCACATAATAATCAAAACACTAAATGTACAGAACAAAGAAAGACTATTAAAAGCTGCAAGCAAAAAGGGCCAGGTAACATAAAATGACTGACCTATCAGATTCACACCTGACTTCTCTTCAAAGACTATAAAAGCCAGAAGGGCCTGGACAGATGTCTTGCAGGTCCTCAGAGACCACAGGTGTCAGCCCAGACTACTATACCCAGCAAAACTCTTTCAATCACCATAGATGGAGAAAACAAGACATTCCATGACAAAACTAAATTTAAACAATATCTATGCACAAATCCAGCCCTAGAGATTATACTGGAAGGAAAACTCCAACCTAGGAAGTTAACTACACCCAAGTAAACACAGGAAACAAATAACCCCACTGCAGCAAAACCAAAAGAAAAAAAGCTCATTCACACAATACCACCACCAAAATCAAGATAGTATGAACTAACAATCACTGGTCATTAATATCCCTCAACATCAATGGACTCAATTCCCAAATAAAAATACACAGGCTTACAGTGTGGATGTGAAAGCAGAATTCATCATTCTGCTGTTTACAAGAAATACACTTCAGCAAAATTTGATAGACATTATCTCAGAGTAAAGGGCTGGAAAAAAAATATTCCAAACAAATGGACCCAAGAAGCAAGGTGGAGTAGCCATTCTAGTATCTAATAAAATAGAATTTCAACCAATGTTAGTCAAAAGAGATGGGAAGGACACTTCATACTCATCAAAGGAAAAATCCACCAAGATGACATCTCAATACTGAACATCTATGCCCCAAATGCAAGGGCACCCACATTCATAAAAGAAATATTACTAAAGCTCAAATCCCACATCAAGCTCCCACATTAATAGTGGGAGATTTCAACATATCACTCTCACCACTGGACAGATCAGTGATACAGAAACCAAATAGAGAAATAATGAACCTCACAGATGTCATGAATCAAATGGTCCTAATTGATATCTAATTAACACTTCACCCAAACACAAAGAATACACTTTCTTCTTAGTACCTCATGGAACTGTCTCCAAAGTTGATCATATAGTTGGTCACAAAGCAAGTCTCAACAGATACAAGATACTCTTGCATTTTTATCAGATGGCCATGGCATGAAGTTGGACTTCAAAAATAACAGAAACAACAGAAAGTCTATAACCTCATGTAAACTGAACAACTCTCTACTCAATGATCTCTGGGTCAGGGAAGAAAAAAAAAAGAAATTAAAGACTTTTTAGAATTCAATGAAAATGAAGGCACAACATACCCAAACTTATGGGATACAATGAAATCAGTGCTAATGGGAAAGTTTGTAGCACTAAGTACCTTCAAAAAGAAACTGGAGAGACCTGAAAGCTCTCGAACAAAAAGAATCAAACATACCCCCGAGGAGTAGATTGCAGAAAATGACCAAACTCAGGACTGAAATCAATATATGAGAAACAAAGAGAACAATGAAAGGATCAATGAAACTAAGAGTTGATTCTTTAGAAAATCAACACGATAGTAAAACCCCTTGCCAAATTAACTAAAAGGCAAAGAGACAGTATTCAAATCAACAAAATCAGAAATGAAAAGGTTGGACATAACAATAGACACTGAGGAGATCCAAAATATCATTAGGTCTTATTTCAAAAACTTGCATTCCACAAAATTGGAAAGTCTACAAGAAATGAACTATTTTCTTGATAGATTTCCCTTACCAAAGTCAAATCAAAATCAGGAAAATGAGTTAAACGGTCCTATAACCCCTAAGGAAATAGCAGTCATCAAATATTTCCCAACCAAACAAAATTCCAGGGTCAGATGATTTCAGCACAGAATTCTTTCAAAGAAGAGCTAATACCAATACTCCTTAAACTATTATACAAAATAGAAACAGAAGGAACATTGCCAAGCTCATTCTGTGAAGTCACAGTCAGTCACCCTGATTCCTAAACCACATAAAACTCAACTAAAAAAGAGAATTTCAGACCAATTTCCCTCATGAACACTGATGCAGAAATATTCAATAAAATATTTGCAAATCAAATCTAAGAACACATAAAAATATCATCCATCATGATCAAGTAGGCTTCATCCCAGGGATGCAGGGATGATTCAAATTATGAAAAAACAATATTGTAATCTATCATATAAACAAACTGAAAGAAAAAAAAACACCACATGATTATTTCATTTGATGCTGAAAAGGCTTTGACAAAATCCAGCACCTCTTCATGGTAAAAGTATTGGAGAAGTAAGGTGTACAAGGCCCATATCTAAACATAATAAAGGCAATATACAGCAAGTTGATAGCCAATGTCGCATTAACTGGAGAGAAACTCAAAAGCATTTCCACTAAAATCAGAGACAAGACAAGGTCTCTCTGCATCTCTTTCTGCATCTATTCAATATCGTAATTGAAATTCTAGCTAAAACAATAAAGAAACTAAAGGAGATCAAGGGGATACAAATCAGAAAGGAATTAGTCAAAGTATCCCTATCTGAAGATAATATGATAGTATACATAAGCGATCCCCAAAATTCTACCAGATAACTACTACAGTTAAACTTCTACAGATAAACACCCACAGAAAAGTGGTTGGATATAAAATCAACTCAAAAAAATCAGTAGCCCTCCTTTACACAAATGATAAATGGGCTGAGAAAGAAATTAGAGAAACAACACCCTTCACAATAGCCACAAACAACGTAAAATATCTTAGTGTAACTCTAACTAGGCAAGTGAATATCCTGCATAACAAAAACTTCAAGTCTCTGAAAAAAGAAATCAAAGATGACATCAGAAGATGGAAAGATCTCCAATGTTCATGGATCCATAGGATTAACATAGTAAAACTGGCCATCTTACCAAAAAAAATCTACAGATTAAATACAATTCCCACCAGAATCCTGACACAATTCTTTATAGACTTTGAAAGAACAATTCTCAACTTTATATGGAAAAATAAAAAATCCAGGATACTATGATGGAGATGTAACTTGAAGCAATAAATCAATAAATTAAAAAAAAAACCCAGGATAGCAAAAACAATCCTGTACACTAAAAGAATCTCTGGAGGTATCACCATTCCTGACTTCAAGCTGTACTACAAAGCAGTATTAATAAAAACCACATGGTACTGGCATAAAAACAGATGGGTTGATCAATGGAATAAAAAAAAGACCTAGAAATAAACCCAAACACCCATGGAAACTTGATTTTTGACAAAGATGCCAAACCATACAATGGAAAAAAGATAGTATCTTCAACAAATGGTGCTGGTCTAACTTGATGTCTACATGTAGAAGAATGCACTTAGATCCATATTTATCATCCTGTGCAAAAGTCAAGTCCAAGTGAATTAAAGACCTCAACATAAAAACAGAAACACTAAATCTAATAGAAGAGAAAGTAGGGGAAATCCTTTAACTCATTGGCACATGAGACAACTTCCTGAACAGAAAACAAATAGCTCAGACACTAAGATCAACAATTAATAAATGAGACCTCATGAAAATGAAAAACTTCTGTCTTGTAAGGCCAAGGATACTGCCAATAGAACAAAAAGGTAGCCCACAGATTGGGTAAAGATCTTCACTAATCCCACAGCTGACAGAGGGCTAATAACCTAAATACATAAAGAACTCAAGAAATTAAACACCAACAAACAAAATAATACAATGAAAAAATGAGGTACAGAGCTAAACAGAGAATTCAGTACAGAGGAATATCTAATGGCTGAGAAGCACTTAAAGAAATACTGAATGTACCTAGTCATAAGGGAAATGCAAATCAAAACCATCTTATGAGATTCCATCTTATACTCGTCAGAATGGCTAAGACCAAAAACTAAAGTAACCAGGCTGGTGGCGAGGATGTAGAGAAAGGGGAACATTCCTCCATTGCTGGTGAGAGTGCCAACTTGTGCAACCACTTTGGAAATCAATCTGCCACTTTCTCAGAAAATTGGGAATAGTTCTACCTCAACACCCAACTATACAATTCCTGGGCATATACCCAAAATATGCTTCACCAAACCAGAAGAGCATTTCCACAACTATGTTCATAGCAGCTTATTCTCCAGAAACTGTAAACAACCTAGATGTCCCTCAACTGAGGAATGGATAAAGAAACTGGACCTTTACACAAAGGAATATTACTCAGCTATTAGAAACAAGGACATCATGAAATTTGCAGGCAAATGATTGGAACCAGAAAAGATCATCCTTAGTGAAGTAACACAGACCCAGAAAAACACACATGGTATGTACTCACTCATTAGTAGATATTAGCCAATGAGTACAGGATAACCATGCTACAATCCACAGACCCAAAGGAACTAAATAAGAAGGAGGGTTTAAGGGATGATGCTTAAATCCCTCTAAGCAGGGAAAATAAAATAGAGGTTGGAAGTAGACGGAGAGAAGGAACAGGTTAGGAACCTAACATAACTGCCATCTGAGAAGTTTTATCCAGCAGATAATGGAAAGAAAGCCAAACATTAGGCAAAACTCAAGGAGTCTTGTGGAAGAGTTAGGGGAAAGTTCAAGGGAGCTGGAGGAGTCAAGGACACCACAAGAAGACCTACACAACCAATTAACTTGGACAGAAGGGGAATCATAGTCACTGAACCACCCACCAAAGAATTTGCATCGACTCGTTCTAGGCCCACCACACATATGAAGCTGATGGGCTGCTTGATCCTCAAGTGGATCCCCTAACAAGTGGAGCGAGGATTATTTCAGACTTGGTTTCTGTTGCCTCCCTCTGGATCCCATTTTCCTAGCAGAACTGCCTTGTCTTGCTTCAGTGGAAGAGAAGGCACTTAGTCCTGATGCAATTTGATGTGCCAGAGTGGGTTGGTACAGGGTGGGATGGTGTATGGGGGAAGTGAGTGGGAGGGTGGGACTTGGAGGAGGAAAAGGAGGGGTGCGATTGGAATGTAAAATGAAAAAATAAATAACTTTAAAAAATAGTTAAAAATAATTCTCCCAGATGCCTGTAATCCTTGTATTTGGAAGGTGGAAGCAGGAGGATTTTAAGATCCTATCTTAGAAAACCAAAGAAATATCTCAAGTATGATTGTCAAAATGTTTGTGAAATACACTAAAAAATTAAATACAAAAAGACATAAAAAGATATGCCCTGATAGTTTATCATTAGATCTATCAGACATCAAATGTAAAATTCCACAATTTTTCACATGCATCTTCCACTGTATTTCTTTTATTTCATAGCAGTGATGATTTTCAGGCCAGCAGCATGACAACTCTAGTTATCACAATATTTTGGAAAATAAATTCAGTGAAAGAAAGTTGTATCTGATACAATGAGACAAAACAAGAAAACAAATGTGGCCCAAAACCAGGAAATGAATATATAACAGTAATTTTAAAAATCTCTGATGACACAGGAAAGTACCCAATTCATGGGACACATGAAGTGAGGATAAGAACATTGGTTCATTCAACATATTTACTGTGAGCCAGGGGCTGTCTTTGTCTCTGGCTTTATGGCAGTGAGCAAGGTTCACAAATCCCTAAGTTATCTCTGTGGTCTTGGAGACATTTTAAGCAGGAAAATCACTGCATGTCTCTGACGGAAATGCAATGTATTGCCATGATAGAAGCCTATGAGGAAACTGTATGTAGAGGCTTCCTAAGGTGTTGATGTATGAACTGAGGAAAACCAACATGACCTAGGGAAGATGGACCAGGCAGATCATGAAATATAAGTGACCCTGGGCCAAATGTGATCAACCATGAAGGCTCTGAGATAGGAGGAACTAATGAGAAGACTGTAGTGATATGGGAAGGTCCGAGAGGTTAGAGACCAGACTACACAGACCACAAAGGGAACATGAAGCTGACCCTTGCAGTATTGGAAACCATTAGGAGGTTGTAAGTCAAAAAGAGATAGCATAAGATGTACATTTAAAAAAATAGCTACTCTGGGACCTTGGAACACTCAGCCCTAAATGGGAGGTCTCCATCAAATCCCTTCCCTCAGCTCAGGCAACCCAGTGAGAGAGGAGTTGGAGAGAGTGTAGCAACCAGAGGCGATGAAGGACATCAAGCAAACAAGGCCCTCTAAATCAGCATGATCAAGGCTCATATGAACTCACCTAAACTGAGGCAGCATGCACAGGGCCTGCACAGGACTTCACCAGGTCCTCCGCACTTATATTATGGCTTCTAGTTTAGTGTTTTTATGGGATTCCTGAGTGTTCAAATGAGTGGGTCTCCGATTCTTTAGGGCTCTGTTTTATTTTGTCCAACTTTCAATGTGATGCTTTTTGTTTTATCGAATTAGATTTTATGTTGTTATATTAAGAAAATGAATTAATTTTTTAAAAAAGCTACACTGGGGCCTGGTTTGTGGCTCAGTCCTAGAAGACTCACCTAACATGTATGAGGATTTGAGCCTGGTTCTTAGAACTGAAAAATAAATAGTTAAAAAAAAAGTAGCCCTCAAACCTGATGACTGATAGACTTCAGGCGATGAGACAGGAAACCAGGAGCCAGACAGGACAGAGTGGTGATGTGGACAGGACAATTGCAGTGAAGGGACACCAATAGAGTGGACTATGTTTTCAGCTATCAATGGACTCTTCTGATGTCTGAAGGGAAGGAACTGGGAGAAATGAGTAGATTGGAGGATGGCCACATATCCCCTTAAACAGCTGGGTGCTGGTGACAAATCATGGGGGATAAAAGAACTTGCCATGAGTTGGGCATGGTGGTACCTTTGATTCCAGCACTCAGAAGGCAAAGGGGGGTGAATCTCTGTGAGTTCAAGGTCACTCTGGTATACAAAATGAGTTCCAGGTGAAGCAGGGCTACATAGTAAGATGAGAGAGTTAGAAAGAGATAGGCAGAGACAGAGACAGAGATAGAGAGATAGAGAGGAAGGGAGAGAGAGGTACATTTGCTACTGTATGAACCATGAGTTGGCTGGGGTCACATTTGAGACATTGCTAGATAACTAAATCTAAAAGTTAAATGAAAAGGCTAGGAGAGAGGTGGTTGTGGAGCTGAGAGACCCATGGATGCAACTAAAGGCACAGGCTGGGAATGCTGGAAGAGTGACACATGCTTCTAGAAGAGGCATGGTTCTCGATAGGAATTCTGGGCCTTGGTTACCATCAGGTTATCAAAGGGGCAATGAGTGGAAGGACTGAACATGGAAGACAAACACAGAGATGCGCTGTAGATGTATGAGGGAAGGAACACAGCAAGAGAATGCCCTAAACTGATGGATGGGCTGGGCAGGCTCAAGAAGCCATTCTAAAAAACTGCCAGACAATGTGTCTGCTAGGAGCATGGGCGCTGACCCCCATCACTGTAGTCTCCACTATTGAAATCACTTGCACACACGTGCTGCACCACCACTATGGATTAATCCATTATACTTAAGAGAAAGCTCACACCTACTGTCCAGATAATTGTGTATCATGAAGATTCAGCCTTTAGAGAAAATTCTGCTGTCATTGTAACTCTTAGATTGTTTTTGTGCACCCAGAGCAGAAAAGGAAGTGGGGGAAAAAGAAACAACCCCCTTCTACAGTTTGGAATGCAATTCAGCTGAGATGAGATGTTCTGGCTCTATTGCCCAGGACACACACAGCAGGCTTGCACATTCTAAAATAAAACAGATGAGCCATTTTCAATGTTTTATTGCAAAACCCAAGGATTGCCCTACTACTATTAAAAAAAAAAACTTTTAGGAAGCCATTTTTCTATTCTTCGTACCTTTAAGTCCTTGGCTGTGATGTTCTGCTCCTCTGACCTTGATCTAATCATGAATATCTATGGTACTTAATTATAATAATAAAAAAACCGCCTACATCGCACTCTCCATGGTAGAGGCATATTTTTTCTCCTTTGGTCACCTGCCAGTTCTCAAAATTATAGCAGTGGGAAGAAATGCAAATGAAGGGCGTGCTTGACAGCCAAACATAATGGAATGCATGGTCTACATTTGAAAAGTTACCTTAAGATAAAAGGTAATATATAAAAAAATAATTTCTTTAAGGTCACCTATGGCTTTGAATTATAGCTTGGAGAGATTTCCAATTTAGTCATCAGAGAAGAAGAAGCCAAAATAAGGATTATATCCTTTGCTGGGGAAAGACGGAGCTTTGCTTCACAGTCATTGGGTGATCCAGCAAAGCAGAAACCACAAATAAAACCATCAAGTGAAGAAAGAAAAGAATACACTCCCACAGAGTCATTGGGTAGAGAGACTGGCAACTAAGCCACAGAGAAGTATCTTCTAGGCTAATTGTATTCTTGCAGCATAGGAAACTGTTTTCTAATTAATAAGCAAAGAGAATCACCTAAATGTATGATAAAATTGCGATCTCTGGACTCCACTAGGTTGGCAAGAATTGCAGTTGATTTTACGGATCTGTATGATCTGAAGGAAAGTCTTTTTTTCAGACAAACATACTTTTCAAATAGGGTATTGGGAAGTAAATAGACGTGTGCTGATTTGTTCTTCAGAAAATGTGTAACTCAAGTGTTGGATATGTGTGCTTATTTGTCATGTTTTCCTTGTTTGTTTGATTGTTTGAGACAGAGTATCATCATTTAACCAGGTTGGCCTAGAATTTGACATCTTGGGATTGCAAATGTGTCCCATGTTAGTGTTCTCTCTCTCTCTCTTTTGGTACTTGAGGATTAAACTCAGGGCCTTGTATATTTTAGGCAATTAGCAATACCATCTAGATAGCACCTCTCCTATGTATATGTATTTGTGTGTATATGTATAACCACAAAAAAAGATGAACTTGTTTGGTAATTAGACATTCCAGAAAATGTTTGGAACACAGTTTCCAAATCAAAAGCCTACATTTTACATTGCTCTCATTTGTTTGGTATTTAGGATCAACAGAGGCATCTTTTTGAGTTTGGATATCATTTACTGTTTACCAGGAGGGCATGTGCCATGAAGTGATGGTCCACGGACCCAAGAACTCTGAGACACAGGGGTTCTGTTTTCACTTCTGTTAACCTCTGTGGGGTTTTAGTCATAAGAAAGTCATTTCAGCCTCTTAGATCTTTCCTTCTGCACTCTGGTGAACAATACCAAACCTTGAGCCTTTTCCATATTGAGTGTTATGAGACACAGGAGTCTCTAATTATGGCCGTGAAAAGACAGTTTGAACAAGCTGGTAAAATGCAATGGAAATGAGAAGCTTAGGGAGAACAAGCAGCAGAGATGGTGCACGGAGCCTAGCCTGAAAAGTTGTAATGCTGTCTTTCTCACCTACCTCACAGGGGCATGAGAGAGATAAAGTGACACTGGACACGGCTGAGTGATGCTGGTGAGTGACATAGCAGAATGATGCTCATGAGTGATGCTAATGAGTGACAATGGTGAGTGACGTTGGTGAGTGACACTGGAGGATGATTCTGCAGAGTGACAATGATGGGTGGTAGGACACTAGTGAGTGACATTAGTAAATAGTACAACTCATGGTGTTGCTGCTGCTGGTGATTGTGTAGCTAAACAGGAGATATGGGAAAAGAAGGCAAGGCTAAACTAGATGAACAGAAAGACAGATCAAAGGAACAATAGAAATTTCCAAAATTCAAGGTACAGTGAAGATGACATATCAAATCAAGGTCAAAGAGGGAGACTTTTTAATAAATGATATTGGAATAACTTGATAGTAACATAGACAGAAGATGTGTGTATTCTTAAAACCTATTCTAATATAATTTCTAGTGGTTCGTTGTAGTAAAAAATGGCTAATTGAATTGTTTACTAGTATTTATATTGTATTAATTGGTCGATGGCATGGATCCTTAACCCACCATTATAAATGAATACACACAGACACCACATGGATTTTAAGAAGCTCAGGCTTGAGTTGTACAATCCTAGCCCATCTAAGCTAGCTCATAATTCCATTACGCAAATATAACCCCATATATACATACGTCCCTTTGGACTATTATTCTCCACAATATGCCAATGTTCCAGGCCACGTGGAAGGATCTTCTTTAATCTACCCAATGGCATGTCCTCCTTGCCTGCTCCTGGCTTCTCTTTGGCAAGCTTCTTCTTCCCAAGATGCTCTCTGTCTCAAAAAGCCCACACACCTTAGTCCTTCCTACCTCTGTCTTTGCCCAATCTCCAGGCCTCAGCATTTACTTAACCAATCAGAGGCAAAGTAAGTAACAGAGAGCAAGCAGGACCAATCAACATTTAGAATGCTTAACACCACCCCATCGGTTTGTAGATAGAAAAGTAAAAAACACAATATGGAAACTACATCTGACAGAGGATTAATGTCCAAAATTTACAAAGAACTCAAGAAATTAAACACCAAGAAACTAAATGATCCAACAAAATACTGAGGTACAGAGCTAAACCGAGAATTCACAAAAGAGAAATGTTTAATGGCCGAGAAACACTTGAGGAAATGTTCAACATCTTTAATCATCAGGGAAATGCAACTCAAAATGGCACTGAGATTCCATCTCACACCTGTCAGAATGGCTAAGATCAAAAACTCAAATAACAGCACATGCTGGCAAGGATGTGAAAAAAAAGGAGTCACTCCTCCATTGCTATTGGAAGTGCAAAATTGTACAACCATGTTGGAAATCATAGATTTCCATAGTGGTTGATATCATAGAACACTGGGAATAGCTCTACCTCAAGAACCAACCATACCACTCCTTGGCATATATCCAAAAGATTCTTCACCAAACAACAAGGACAGCAGTTCAACTATGTTCATAGCAGCCTTATTTTTAATGGTTAGAACCTGGAAACAACTCAGATTCCCTTCAACAGAAGAATGGCTTAAAAATAAACCTGTGGTATATTTACACAATGGAATACTATTCAGCTATCAGAAACAAGGAAATCATGCAATTTGCATCCAAATGGATGGAACTAGAAAAGTTCATCCTGACTGAGCTAACCCAGACCCAGAAAGCGACACATGACATGCATTTAATAACTGGATTTTAGCCATATAGTACAGGAAAACTATCCTACAATCCACAGACCCAAAGGAAAAAGGAACCTAGCATAACTACCCTATGAGAAATTCAACCCAGCAGCAGATCAATCAGATGCTGAAATACACAGTCAAACATTAGGTGTTGCTCTGGGAGTCCTGTATTAGAGAGGGATGAGGAATAGAGAGACCCAGAGGGGACAAGAACAGCACATGAATATCAACAGAATCAACCAACGTAGGCCCCTAGAAGCTTACAGAGACTGAAACACTAACAAAAAAAGGAAAAAAAAAACCACTTAGACTAGACCTAGACCCCACTAAACATATATAGATGATAGGCAACTTAGTCTTCATACAGATCCCCTAGCAAGTAGAGGAGGCATCTCAGTGATGGACTCTGTTACTTGTTAGAGAAAAACTTTACCATAGATGGGCTGCCATGTTAGGCCCCAGAGTAAGAAGCTTTTAGCCCTCAGGTGTCTGAAGAACTAAGGGGGTGTTGATATGTGAGGGGCCCCCTCATCCAAAGAGGAGGATAGGAGAGAGGGTGTAGAGGGTGGGAGGGTGGGACTGGGCGGGGAGGAGGGAGGGGGCTGGGATTGAGATGTAACTTGAATTAATAAATAAATGTTAGAGAGAAAGAGAGAGAGAGAGAGAGAGAGAGAGAGAGAGAGAGAGAGAGAGCATGGATGAATTCTTTCACAACTCCGGAGAAAAACTATTTCATTATAGCTCAGAATCGACAAGAAACAAGGGAGGGAATAGATGAATTTGATTATAAACATTAAATCCAAAAAAAGATAATACAACCATATTAAGAAAAACAAAAGCCTATGCATGGAAAACAACACATGAACCTAGGTTAAAATACAGATTATAAATTAAAAATAATATATAGAATTTTTATCATAGGTATTTATCATAATTGGTAAATACATATACTAAGGATTGAAATCTTAACATTGATGAAGAGGGTCTATAAGACAAACCCCCTTTCTCTGTCTCTTTCTCTTAAGACATGGTTTCACTGTGCAGCCCTGGTTGTCTGGGAACTCACTCTGAAGACCAGGCTGGCCTTGAACTCACAGAAATCCACTTGCCAACAAGCCTCTCTTAAGCAACCAGAAACAAACAAACAAACAAACAAAAAATCAAAAGAACTTAGAAAAGATTTGGAGACAAATGTCAACCATAGAGCAGAACAAAACTTGTAAGATTCAGCAAAGCAGTAAGATTAATGTGAAATACACAGAGAATTCAAGGCCAAACTGATCTCCATAATGAGATCTTGTCTCAAAAAGCAAAACAGGGATGAGAAGTCTGAATACCAACCCAGGCTTAAAACCTTCTACCTACACTCTGTCCTGTCTGCAAGATGTGCTTGTGGTAGTGGCCAGTCAATCTTCGGTTTACCCACACTGCATGGATGGCTAGGAACTGGAGACTGGACAATCCAGAGACCTAGGGTAGATCTAAATATAACTAGAAAAAAAATCAATGAAATGATTCCTAATGATGCTCTACTATACTCATAGGTAGGTGCCTTGTCCTGTTATCATCAGAGAGGCTTCCTCTGGCAGAAGATGGGGAGTGGATACAGAGATTGGAGGTCTCCATCTGGTTCTTCCCTTGGAGATCTGGCAAACCCAGAAGAAAACCAGGAGGAAAGACTTAGGAGTCAGAGGGGATGGAGGAAACCAGGGAAACCACCGAATCAACTAAGCAGGCTCAGATGGGCTCACAAAGTCGGCAAGCATAGGGCCTGCCTGCAATGGTCTGCACCAGGCCCTCTGGGCATATGTTATGGCTATTAGCTTATACACTTCTGGGAACAAGTGTATTGCAGACATTTTTGCCTGCTCTTGGGACTCTTTTCATCCTATTGGGTTGCCCTTTTCAGTCTTTACATGAGGCCTTTCACCTTGTCTTATATGGTATCTTGTTTTGTCCTATCTAGCTGATGTCTCTTGGAGACATGTTCTTTTCTGAATAGGAAACAGGAGGGGAATGGATCTGGGGAGAAGGGAGATGCAGGGAAGCTAGGAGGAGTAGAGGGAGGCGAAACTGTTGTTGGATTGCAAAAAAAATAAAATAAAAATAAGATAAAAAAACAAATCTAAATTAACCTATCTTTACCCATCAGCAATGATGACAATGAGAGCAGAGTCTTTTGTTTTTTGGGTTTTTAAAAGTATTTAACATAAGTATTCACACAGTGTGTAATGTGTATTATGCATGTAAATATTTGTCATGACATAGAGGAATGAAATTCTAGAAGAGTTGTGCTTTGTGACTGCCAGAGTGGGACAGAGAAGCCTTGAAAGTAGGTGAAAGAGAGCTGGAGCTGAGCTCCACATGGGGGAGGTAAAGACCGACAGAGATCTCAGATGTTCTCGGTCTGTTCTCTGGCTGTATGTGGTAACTGAAAACTCATGAGTTCAAAGGCATTGTAGGGAATTTAAGAGGGAGGTAAGAGACTCACGTTTCTCTGGCTGATAGATCAGGTCGCAGTGCCTCATGTAAAGAGTTACCAGTGTGATGAACACGGACAGAGAAGGAAGCAGCAGGACCACAATAGCTCCAGCCCCTAAGTGCTGGATGCATGCGATTCCCAGAAAGACAACAGCTGCACTCAGGTTCACGGACCAGGAGGCCCTGGGGTACACACAAACAGAGACAAGAAAAATCCCACCGGTCATTTTACATAACAGTCTCAAGTTGTGTGTGTCTTATTTCACTTAACGGTCTGGGAACAGGCGCTAGGTATGCCCCGCCCCCCATCATTTCCTCATGGCTTCATAACCCTAGGAGCACCACCGCCATATTGGTTTCCTTGTCCCTGTTCCGCTTAGAATAAATGCAGTGAGAGTGGATTGCATTGTATTATATTGTATTGTATTGCATTGTACTGTATTGTACTGTATTGTTTTGTTTTGTTTCCCACCTTAACAAGTCAATATACATTTTCTGTCAGGAGCCTTGTGGGATAAAGGTCAGGGTAGGCAGATGTAGCATTTTCTTCAGCATCAACTGAAGAAGGTAAAAGTGAGGACTGTACCTAATCAGGTGTCTATGAGCCTGGAAAATACCTATCATTTAAGAACAAAATGTCTCTAAGCACAGAAAGGCACAGAAACTTCAGGATTACCCTGTTTAAACCCAGGCTAGGCATTAAGTCAAAGAAACGAGTGAGGTTGAACAGAACCTCCTTTCCTAATGATCATCTTGAAGAAAAGCTACCTACCTTGGAGTTTCATTTGCTAATTATTTCTGGGAATATACTCTCGCCTCCCAACATTTCAATGGATCTGTATTTAGCATCATACCTACTGGCTTGGAATTCAATGGCATAATCCAATGATGTCAACTTAAAAATCTGTTGTTGAGGTACAATACAATGAAATGCAATGCACAATACAATAGAATTTACTAATTTAAGTACAGATACCCCCTCATAAAATTTTTTATGTGTGCATTTATATTTCAGTTGTTCAAATTTTAGTTGAATTACACTTTTATATACTTGCTTTTTTAGTGAATGTTTAAAGGGTTTACATGACTAAATTCCCCCATAATTAACTCAAGAGTGACTGATTAGGGACTCCAGTTAACCTTGCAGAATTCATTCTGTTCACTATGGTGTGTGGGTAGGGGAGCTATGCCATGTCATCTTTGTGAAAGTCACAGGTTGCTCCTGTACGTAGGGGCACGTGTCTATGCAGAAGTGTGTTTGATCCATGGGAGTTCCTTATGGCATGCCTTGCTGACGTCCAATTGATCTTTGTCTTTCTTCCTCCCTCCCTTTCCCTTTCCTCTCCTCTGCCTTCCCAGTCCAACCCTTCTGGCCCCGTTTTCTCATCTTTCCTTCCTTTACCCCCCCCCATTCTCCATCTAACCCTGGTTCCTCTTTCCACATTCCCCCTCCATTTATTCTCCCGCCTATCTCCATTTCCCTTCCTGTCCCTCCCTTCTTCCTACCTTCCTCCCCTTTCCCTCCTTTGTACACCCCCTCTCTATCTCTTCACATTCTCCTTCCCTTCATCTTTCATTTCTACAGCTCCTCCTTTCTCTATCTCTGTATCCTCCCTCACTCCCTTTCCACTCTCCCTCTCCTCCCAGCTCCCCATCTACTTTCCCTCCACATACCCTTACAACTTCCTCCTATGCCGCCTTCCACCACACCCCCTGCATGAGACATCCTTCATACACCCACTACCACCCTTACCAAGCATGCACACCCCCTCTTTCCACCATACCCCCTCAACCACACTCATTCACACACTTTCATCATCTCCCATCCACACCCCTCACATCACATCCCTGTCAGCAATGCCCCCAACAACCTGGTTCACCTGTACTCCACAGCCTCCCTTCACCTTCTGCCTGTTATCCACTTACCACTCTTCTAATAGATCCCATACTCTCATCCACACCACTTCACCACTGATACTACTCCTGTCAGCAAGCCAGTACACCACGCCTTCTATCACTCTGCTATCTGCTGGCCTTCTGTACCTTCCTTGCCTACTCCCATACACATGTTTCATATGCCCATCGTTCTCCTTCACAAACCCCTTTACCCTCCATCCACTTGCGACATCCACAATCCCTCTGAGCTTCCATCTGCCACTCCCTCCACCCACCTCATCTGCCCCTCCAAAGCCTCTATCCACTTGCTGCTCTACCCTCCATCTAACATCCAGAATCCTCTCCATAGCCTGTCCTCCCACCCAACCCCCTTCCTACTCTCTACCACGCTCGCCCATACCTCCTTCCACTACCCCGCTCCACACCCCTTCTACTGTTCACCTGCCTTCAACTTTGCCCCTACCCTCTCCACCACTGTCTGTCTATATACTCCAAACTCTGGCCCATACTTCTTACACAAATCTGTGCATGTGGTCATACACACACACACACACACACACACACACACACACACACACACACACACACACACACCCCTGTCTACTGCTTCAATGTCCCTTTCATTATCTATCATTATCCATCCCCTCCACCTGACTTGTGTATCCCTCAACACTCTTCCACATGTAATCATCATCCACACATCCCTTTCACACACCCCATTCCACTGTCCACCCACCATCAACATACTACAATATCTCATTTGTCAGCCCAATGATGCCTCCTCAAACCCACATCCACCTACCATCCACCTGCATTCACCCTTTTAATACACTCCATCTATCCTCTTTCCACCTCCACCAGTTCTTCACATACTCCATCCATCCTTATTAATTTCTACTACCCCTAAGACACACCTTATCTACCCTCATTTGCCCTTATCTACTCCCTACACACTTCCATTCATACCCATCAATCACCATTTACTGATGTCCACCATCCATCCATATAACCACATTCGTACACTATCCACCAGCAACTGTTCCCCATAGATCTCCCATCTACTTCTGTGTATACCATAATTAACTTCTATCAAACCTCTATCAGATACACTTCCTATCCCACACTCCCTCATACTTCTCCATCCATACTTTGTCCAACTGGTAACTGACCCCCACTTACCTACCCTGATCATTTCTCTCCTGGACCTCACCATCTTACCTATATTCACAGCATACTCCCTGTGCATCCTCATCTACAGGCTACCAACTTCTCATCCAAACACTCTTGCCATGCTTCCTCCTGCTTACTTCCACTCACCGCTCTAACCTACTTTCCCAGCTCCATCCATTCCCATCCACACTCTACTCACCCCTGTTCACTCCCCATCCACTCTGATGCCCTCCCCACCTCTTCCCATCCTGTCCCACCAGGCCACTCCTTACTATGAAGTATGGTCCATTATATAAACATTTACTATTTACTCATCCATTTATCCATTGATAGACTTTTTTTCTAGCTCATAGCTATTATAAACATTGATGCTCAAGTATTTGTACAGATAAGGACATTCACTTCCTTTAGGTAAGTCTAGAGTGAAGTGGCTGAAGTCCAGGAGTGAAGTGGTTGAAGTTTATGATACATGTATATCTAACACTGTAAGAAATTTGCAAATGGGTTTGAGACCCTGTGCCATTTTACATTATGATGACAGGCCCATGAAAGCTCTAATCCACTTACAACATGGTCAACACTGAGGATGGTAGATTTGTATCAGTGTCTCACTGTGGTTAGTGATACCCACCTTCCTGTGATTAGGGTTGGCTTTCTATATCTTCCTTGATAAAGCTTTCCTGCAAATATATCTCCCACTTTTAAAAAAAAGTTGGTGCTGGGAAGATGATTCAGTGGGTAAAGTACTTGCTCTGCGAACCTGAGGTTAGGTCCTTTTACACAGCATGCGTGTAAAAAGTGAGGCGCAGCAATCCCTGCAATCCCAGGACTAGGAGGCAAGACTCGACAATTCATGGGGACAACTGGACAGCTGATCTAGCCAATTGGGAAATAACAGTTTCAGTAAGCGACCTTTGCTCAAAACTACTGTGGACAGTTGCAACTGTCCAGGTAGTCACTGGTTTGTCATTTCTTAGTATTGGAAGCTGCAGGCCCTGCACTTCCTATACAATCAGATATATTTATCCTTCTCAGCTCTCTGAGGTGGTTGAAGAATAGACAGCTTGAGTCTCATAGCTAAATTTTGAGTTGTTTAGGAATCAAGAGGGTGTTCTAGATCTAAGAAGATGGTTATAATAGTGATGCAAGTTAGTATGAAAACTAAGTCAGTTATAGAACTTTAAACTCATGGAGATGGTTAGAAGGTAGAAGGTTAAAGTCAGGGGCCAAATATGTACGAACTGGACATTGGGAAGGTATACCGGGCCATTTAACTCTCATAAATGTGGCATATGTAATTCTGCTGTTTTGTATAGAATTTACTGTTATAAGAGAAAGAACCATTTGTTGGAATGAAAAGAGAAGCTGTTGGGGGGGGGAAGAGGGTGGAAGGGTGGGACAAGAAGGGGGAATAGGGAAGGGTTTGAGACTGAGATGTAACTTGAAAAAAAAATAAAGTACTTATTAAAAAAAAAACTGCTGTGGAGAGTGATAGAGGGAGACCCAGATTTGTCCCTTCACACACTCACACACACATGCTCACACACACACACACACACACACACACACACACACACACACACAAATGAAAAAGACTGCTTCTTTCTTAAGATTGAATTTAAAATCTTTATATGTCTGTAAATGAGTTCTTTATCAATTATGTAGTTTTCCAAATCTTTCCCTTCAGCCCAGGGCTTGTCTTTTAATTGTCTTAACAAGGTCTTGATGGCATCCACTTGTCAGCTCTGATTTCTTTCACAGATTGTGCTTACAGTCTGGTTTCTAAGAATTCTTTGCCAAACACAAGCTCACAAAACTTGTCTCCCACTTTTTCTTGAGGAAAGAAATCTGATACTTGGAGAACTGAGGTGCCTCATCTGGTTTGATCCAGCTGTGCTGCAGACCCAGGAACCAAAGCCATTAGTCACTGTAAAGCCTACAAGCAGGGACTGGGCTTGGAGATCTTTCTGTGCCTCTTTCCTGAACTTGGCAGTTATCAGTTTTATGACATTGTTATTACCTTATTCATCCGGGCTTTGACATTTGATCAACGTGTTTCATCTATCATTAATTATAAATATTGTCCTTCCTTTTTGAAATGGTGGTCAGAAGATGATGATCATTCACCCCCTACTCGACTTCACATGTCTGGAATTCAGTGTAATTTTAAAAATAGAGATGAGACTTTTTGGACAAAGATTATTTTAAAGAGTTGAGTAAAAAATAGAGTTAGCTATGTGGTGCTAAGCAAATGCTTCTTTTGTATATTTTCTCCAATCATAACTTAAGAAACAAGAACTGTGGCACGGATCTGAGAGAAAGGGATACAATATTTGGAGATCAAGTAGATCATTTAGGGTTTTGTTTTCCATAGTAAATGCTGAGGTTTTATTCTCAGATAATTGGGTGGGGGGGAATCCTTGGAAGTAAAGTGAACATGGGGTTGATCAAATCTGACTTTAAATGAAAAGGAACTCAATGGTTATACTGTCAGTTCTGTGACTGTAGACAAAACATGGCATGGAGTCACAACCATCGTGAAGGTCTGGACCATAGATAAGAGAGAGCTGGCAGGGGTGCCACAGGGAAGGGGTAAGGTGACAGGTATGAGAAGTATGTATAAATGCATGCAAACCACAGGCTGGCACTGTCTCTGAAACACACCCACTCACTTTTGTGTCTGTGACTTTTTCTCTCCCTTAGCTCGTCCTGTCTTTCTTTTTAAGCTTGCACCAGGTCTCTTTTTCAGCACTCTGAAATATTCTACTTTATTCTGGCCCCTAAACTTCTAAATAAAGCAAACAAGGATTTTGTCTTTGGCAGTTCAGCTTCTCATGTGTACATTGTCACACTTCTCACTGACACTGTCTTACTCTGTATCTCCACTTCTCTCTTCTCATGGCCCTCACACAGAACTAGATGTATGATAAAAGGAACATATGTAACACATTGGTTGAGGATGTTACATAAGAAAAACATAGTCCATGAAAAGACTCCTAAAGATTTACATGGGAATGGTGGGTTAACAGAATGCCAAATAAAGCCATGATAAAAAAATTGAGTTAATGTAACTCATGAGGAAGAACTTGTCATAATACAGGTGAGGTACCAAGTTAGAATTTTCTAGGACAACCAGGTAGAGTTCCTAGACTCAGCCTGGGGTTAACCTTTCATGCTGTGCCAGGCTGTCCTCTTGAATTATGGCGGTAGCAACTGCGAGGTAGGAAGCAAAGCAATGCTGTGTCACTGTCACTTCCTCCTTAGAATTTCTTGCCCTCTCAAGGATGAGCAAACACAATAGAGAAAATGAAAGAAAACCCTCAATGAGACTTCAATGTCCCACAAGTTGACAAACACAGCACTGCTCCAAAAAAGGGTCAAGAAAGATGGAAAAAAATGCTTCAAGATTTAATTCTTGGGAAAGCTAGCACAAAACCCAAAGAATAGCAGTACTGAATTATCTAACAGAAGGGATTTCACATAAAGCACTCAATGTAGTTTAACGAATGCCATCCCACCTAGTTGATTGTGCAATTTTCTGAAAGAATTACTTAGCGCAGACACAGTCTACATTTTTCTTTGCTGTTCCATGGACAGGACAAACCACAGATAATTCAGGGTGAAATTATGTATGTATCATCTGCAAAAAAATAAATAACGAAAAGAAAAACCCACAGGCTTAGAGCTTACCATTAAGACTCCTCTCATCTCAGGGTTCACCAGTAAATTGAATGTATAAAACACCTCTCACACCGAAAGTCAGAGGGCACAGTGCTGAAGCAAAACAAATACCAGTGATTACAGGAAATTGAAAAGCCACAGTAGGAACCTAATTCTTTAGTCTACTTTTAAGTGTGGGGATGAAACTGCGAATAAAACTGGAACCATGCAGGCGATTAAAAAAAATGTTACGATCCTCAGGATTTCTCCTCACAAATCTCACCCTTCATTTTGGCATTGTTCTAAACACTTGCTTAATTTATTTAGTGATAACTTGAAACATGCATCACTACTTTGCTATGTCTTAGGTGTACAGATTTATTTTGAGTGATTTTTTTTTAACAGAAATGATTAGAAGAGATTTTGACTGACCCGATAAGATATGCAGGAGGGGATATAACCTTTCTGGAAGTTTTCAGTCTCCCTAATGTGCATGGACAACTTAGGCACCCCAGGGAGAACATTTTATTCTGCCCTGACAGATGTAAAGGTAATTTAGCACATTTGTGACTGTTGAATGGGACAGAGGTGTTTAGAAGGCCCACTGAAACACTTGGGCATTGATTCCATGGTAGATGGACCTGTTCAAGAATAATCATGACTCTATGCAAATATTTGAAAGAATATTCTAACAAGCATGTATTTGGAGAGGCAAGGGACAAGTAGAAATGCTACAGTTCTTCCTTGTTGCTGACAGTTGTTTTTCCCTCCAGACATGCTGACAAATGATTGTTACTCTTGATGAATCAACACCAAAGAACAAGTTGAAGTTCCTGTTTTAATGGAATAACAACAGCCTCCCCTTCTTTCTCCCAGAACTCAGGTGCTTCTCTCTATTTTCCCTTTTCTGTCTTTACATCTTCTTTTCCCAATAATGAGCATCTCTTTCAGGAGTCTCAAACGCATGATAGATATTTGGAGTCAGGTTTGAGAATTACTGTTTTTAAGGGATAGTAGGGCATTACAACAAGGTGTTGCAAGTGTAGTTCAAAATCATCTCACCCTTAATACATAGCCAAGGCAGTCATCAAACTCCTGATCCTTCTTCCTCTTCCATTTATATACATGTATACACATATAGATATATACACATGTATACGTATATACACACATGTGTGTATATAATTCATTTGTAAATAATCATTTTCTCTGCCATAAAATGTACACATTTCCCCCAAATAATACAGATAAAATTTGGCGTTTGCTTATTTATTTATTGGTTTATTTGAGACAATGTCTTTATATGACCAGGCTGGCCCCTAAATTGTCATGTAGCTAAGGAGTGCCTTTGACTCCGTCACAAGCACTCCACCTCCTTTCATAGAATATTAAAGTCAAGTAACAGCATTTGAGAACAATTGTTTTCAACTCTATTCTGTCAGCTTGAAAATATAGGAAACAATTTCCCTTCTCTGTGTCCTATGTCAAATTAATGTAACCAAGACCCCTGGGGTCCAGGAATTGGTATGTTTTTAATAATGCTTCGGTAGCTTTAGTGTACATCTGGAGTTAAAACTCATTGTCTGCAGGTTTCAGCTTTTGGGAAAAAACCGGTGAAGTAAAATAAACACTTTTTTTACCTCTAGTGTTTCCTGAAAATAACGACTCTACATTTGAGTACATGTTCAATTCAGAGTATTTTTGTGTGGGACAGGCATCATGTAGGGTCAATTTAGGCACACATATCTGAAATTTGGGGGATGGAATAAGCTCGTCTTTGTCCCTTTCAAGAACCCACTCGATTTAGTTGGGACTTCCATTGTGCTTAATTCATTGCAGGGATACCTGAGCAGCACACTGTGAAATAGAGATAGAATGTAAATTATCAAGTAAAGTAAGTAGAAAAGTGTGAAGAGCAATTTGAAGCTGATGGTGGCAGGTTTCAAAATTACAGCCATGAGCAGATTTAATTTTCCACCATCCTTTGGCTTCCAGAAAAAAACCCTGCTCAGGTGCAGTTCACTTACATTATCCCCAGTGTGGTGGCTCATAACTGCACGCCTAAGAACTGGAAGTCCCTGAAAGAGATGGGTTCTGATCTATCTGGGTACGTACACCGGGAGGTTGGCAGATCTCGACTTCAGAGAGCTTCAGCTTTACACTTCCCATGAGGTACACAGTAGCAGAAGACACTGTTCCAGATGGTACTGCTGGCTAGGAACGGGTTTCTCCACTCCATTTGGCAACCTTACTCAGAAGTGATGTTTTCAGTTCCTAAAACTTCCAGTCTATACTGCTTAAGAGGATCACTGGGAAGCTTCGGGTGTTACAGAGGCAACAGCACATCTCATTAAAGGTCTCACAGCTACAAACATCCGACATCTGTGCCGAAAGAAGGGCTAAATGCAGCCATCATTGTTAGAGATTTAAGTGGTGTGTTGTCATTGGAAAGGTGCTGTTGAAATCAATTACATTTTTCATGCTTGCAACTTTTAGTATTTTATTTTTCTTTTGTGGCACTGGTAATTAATTGAACCTGGGGCCTCACGAACATGGGATAACCATTCTACCAGTGAACTGTAACCTCAGCCTGTTAGGGGATTTTTTTTTTGGACTTTGAGAAAACAACTGTCATAAAGGACAGCCCATTTTAAAGATGGCTGCCTATTAAATGGGTTTTTTCTTATCTAGCAGAAAGGTAAGGATTTTTAAGCTAATTTGTTCATTGTTGAATAATAATAGCAACTATTAGAATTCAAATGCCAATGGTGTGTTAGGATACCCTGTTCATAAGCAGCAATGCATCCCTTTGAGGTGTTTCCACACTGTGGCTGGGAAACCTGGGTCTCTGAGAGCTCCTGACCTTGCCGGAAGTCCCAACCCTCCCAAGTTACCAATACAGGATAGTGCCAGCTAGTTGTATGACTGCCACAGTAGTCTCTATTCATCTTGCCATCAACCCATTCAGAATGTTCTAGTACATATTTTCCATTCATGTCATTTTGTTTTCTACAAATGTAAGTAAGTAGAAGACGATGAAATCTGTTCTGTAGTTTAGTATTTAAACCAAGAAAGCAAGGAAACCAAAACAATAGTAGAAACAGATGGTGAGACACACAGCCAAAAATTAGGTGGCACTTTGGGGGTCTTGTAGAAGAGAAGGAGGAAGAATAGAGGGATCCATAGGGGACAAGAATTCTACATGAAGACCAACAGAACCAACCAACCTAGGCCCCTAGAAGCTTACAGAGACTGAAGCATCCCCCCTAAAAGCATTATATATATATATATAGATATAGATAGATAGATAGATAGAGAGAGAGAGAGAGAGAGAGAGAGAGAGAGAGAGAGAGAGAGAGAGAGACTGGACCTAGGCTTCTTATACATATGTAGCTGAAAGGCAGTTTGGTATTCACACAGATCCCTTAACAAGTGGAGCAGGGTGAAGGGGGTTTTCTCTGATATGGACTCTGTTGCCTGTTCCTGAAACACCTTATCCTAGCTGGGCTGCCTTGTCAGCCCTCAATGGAAGAGGAAGCTCTTAGCTCTCATGCAACTTCATGAACTGAAGTGGGTTGATATGGAGGGGGACCCTCATTCAAGGAAAGGAGGGAGAGGGGGAAGAGGGAAGGGGCTGCGATCGGGATGTAGCTTGAAAATTTAATAATAATAATAATAATAATAATAAAATCCAGCTTTAAATGAGCCTTACACCCAGTGTTTAATCACATCTAAGACATAGCGTGGTTCATCTACTTTTCTAGATACTTGTATCTTCAGCCTTCAAAGACACCAGATGATTATTCTCATTAGAAATTTTAATGAAATTAGACAATAATAAAAAGTACTTTGTAAATAAATTGTTCCTGAATCTGGTCTGGCTCCTCCCAGCACCCTAAATTCACTGTGCCCCATTCCCAATCCTCCTACCCAAACCCCTAAAGCATAAACCCACTGGAAATCCCCTCCATTTCCCAAAGGAAGTAGTTCATTCATATAATGTCCCTTTTGTAATCAGCACTGAGAAATGACACTTTGATTAAGCACAACTCTGAAAGACTAAAACCACAGTACAATAAAGTCTCTAGAACTGTCTTTCAGCACAACTGATCTTTCTCCAGTCTTAATCCTCCAGAGTCTTATTTAATCAAAATGATGTTGCTAATTAAGGATTAAAACTTCCGAATAGAATGAAAAAGGATTTCTTTCTCCTTTGGGCAGGTCAAGGAGGGAGAATTTGTTATGAGGAAGTGAACGTCCCATCTCCCTTTGATTCACCACATCCTTCCCTGACATTAGAACTCCAAAATAGGCTTGAGTATTTTGTTATATTAATGAGAGAGAGAGAGAGAGGAAGAATGAGGAGGAGGAAGAGCTTACTTCAACAACTGCATACACAAGGTTGATTCTAAATATTTTTCTCTAATGCAGTTTTGAAAATGTGTATGCATGGTTTGCCTCCATGTATGTATGCAAACCATGTGCCTGCCTGGTCCCTCCCTAGTTCATAAGAGTATGTCAGATGCCCTGGACTGGAGCTACAGATGACTTTTAGCCACATGTGGCTGCTAGTAGCAACTGAACCTGGGTCCTCAGCAAGAGCAGCTAGTACTTTTAACCACTGAGCCACATCTCTAGCCCCTCATTTAAATGCTTATCCGTAATTTTTAAAGAACTCAAGAAATTAAACACCAAGAAACCAAATAATCCAATCAAAAAATGGGAAACAGAGCTAAACCGAGAATTCACAAAGGAGGAATCTTTATTGCCGAGAGACACTTGAAGAAATGCTCAACATCCTTAATCATCAAAGAAATGCAAGTCAAGACGACTCTGAGATTCCATCTCACACCTGTAAGAATGGCTAAGATGAAAAACTCAAATGACAGAGCACATGCTGGCAAGGTTGTGGAGAAAGGGGAACACTCTTCCATTGCTGGTGGAAGGGCAAACTTGTAAAACCACTATGGAAATCAGTCTGGCAATATCTTAGAAAACTTGGGATAGCCCTACCTCAAGACCCAGCTATAACACTTCTGGGTATCCACCCAAATGATTCCTCCATTCCTCACCAAACCACAAGGACATATCCTCATCTATGTTCATAGCAGCCTTATTTGTAGTAACTAGGAACTGGAAACAACCCAGATGTCCCTCAACTGACGAATGGATAAAAAAAAATTGTGGTACATTTACACATGGAATATTACTCAGCTATCAGAAACAAGGAAATCATGCAATTTGCAGCCAAGTGGATGGAACTGGAGAAGCTCATCCTGAGTAAGCTAACCCAGACTCAGAAAAATGCACATGGCATCTATTCACTTATAACTGAATTTTAACCATATAGTACAGGATAACTATCCTACAACCAACACACCAAAAGGATCAGGAACACAGATTTTATTACCTATTAGTGGGACAATTTGCCCTAGGGGTGCTCCCATGTAGGCCCCCAATGCAAAAGGAAGGCCTTAGGCCTCATATGACTGCTGAAGTGAGAGGGGCTGATATGTAGGGACACTCCACATGGGAGGAGTGGGATGGGTGGGAGAGGGAGGAGAGGGTGGAAAGATGAAACCGAGAGAGGTGGAAAGAGGGCACTGTGATGGAGATGTAACTTGAAGTAATAAATAAACATAAAAAAAGATTAAATTTTTTGAATACTTTTTGTCTGGTGCTGGTGCTGTCTGCCTTGAGATATCCAGAGATAAAGCAGTGGTGGAGAGATAGCTATTCTCAACAATGTTGGGAACCCATTTTATACACACACACACACACACACACACACACACACACACACACACACACACTCAGAAGGAAAAGAACAAACCAAACCAAACCAAACAAAAAAACCCAAACAGACAAACAAACCCAGAATAAAAGCAGTGCTCCTCTGTTAGCTTTCAGTTGTCATGACAACATGTATGCAAATCAGTGTAAAAAGAGGAAGTGTGCTTTCATAGTTCCCAAGGTTTTAGTGGGTACTTGGTGGGCTGAACCAATGATTGGGGAGCTGTGGTGAGGCATTGCCTTACGGCGGTGGCTGGAACCAAACGATCAAACAAAGCTACTCATTTCATGGGGACCAAGAAGCAAGTAGAATAATAGGAAAGGACCAGGATTCTAGTATCTCTTTCAAAACCCCAACTTGTTTGTCAAAAATGCTCCATTCTGTAAAGATCCTCCAACCTATCCATAGTGTCACAGGTCAGGGACCAAACCTCCTCTTATACATGAGCCTTTGGGGATACATTTTGCATCTAAATGGCACTTTACCGAAACACTAACTAATATATCCTCTAGGTGAAAGGTGTGAAATGGCTGTCATGTAGACTCTAACAGTGGCTCATAACTGTTTGACACCTACTAATTAGTAGCAAGAACCTAAAAGAAATTTCATACTGAGCTGTCAACAGTGAGTCTTCATTAACTTCCAAATGTCAGTTATTTTCTTGAATTTCTATTTTACAACATATAAACTAGATCCTTTAAAAACACACAGAGCCTAGGGAAAAGACTCAGTAGGTAAAGTCCCTGCTGTACAACCATGAGTCCTTGAGTTCACTTCCCGGTACCCACGTAGAAAGCCAGATGCACACTTGTCATCCCAGCTCTAGGGAGACGGTGACAGGCAAGTCCCTGAAACTCACCATCCAGTTTAGATAATTGGCAAATTCCAGAAGTCAACAAGAGACTTTAAAAAAAAAAAAAAAAAACTCAACACCAGAGGTTAAGCTCTGGACACCATAGGAACACATATGCATGCACACACTCACACATACATGTACTTGCTTTCACAAACATTCTTATTCCCCAGGCCAAACAACAAAGTATCAGAAAAAGATGGTTTGGTTGTCATGAAACTTCAATTCCTCAGGTGCTGGGGTGATGTGGATGAGAAACAAGGATACTGGGAGATATCCAACACGTTCTGAACCCCCCCCCTTTTTTTCTGTATTGTCCTCTCCTCTTTACAATGGCCTTCATGTAAACTCACCAGCCTTGCCAGTCTCATCTGTTACAATGTCGACATAACTACTACCTACACCCACCATTGTTTTTGAGCACCTGCAGTTATGTACCAAGATCTCTATCTGCAGCAGTCATATCTGAGAAAGTACTAGTGCTGTCTTCAGACATGAATACAGAGAGAAAATGACTTGACCAAGGTCAGTCGGTTGTGGTAAGTAGAGGTGAGGCTTCTACCATGCCCATTCGGCTCAGAGGCCCTAGTGTATCTATTGAGACAAACCACTGGATGTCTTCTTACTTGGATAGATTAATTGGTTTCTCTTGAGAAGTTGTTGATCCTGCATGGTTTATACCTGATCATGATTATTTTCTCAGATTTATCTTATTGTCATGTGTTTATGTGTGTGTATCTGTATTCCTATGTGTGCACATACATGTGTGTGCCTGACGAGGCCACAGGAGGGCACTGGATCTTCTGGAGCTGGACTACAGGCAACTGTGAACCAGTCAACTTGGGATCTGGAAACCAAATTGCAGTCCTCTGGAAGAGCAGCAAGTGTTGGAAACTCCTGAGCCATGCCTCCAGCCTTGACCATGATTGTTTACTGACCCATTGTCATAGATGTCACCACACTGTCACTTACCCAACCCTACTAATGACAAAGGCCAAACAATGAGAAAACCTAAACAAGGACAGAATGCTATAATTCTGTTTTGGATCCTAACCAGTGCCACTTACCAGTTACAAAAAGACATCGGTTTCTTTGATTCCTGCTCCTTGAGGCTGCATGAGTCTGGTGGACAAACAACAGATCTTATTCCTCCTGTGCCCAGGCAGAGAGTCAGCAGTGCTGTGTGAAACAGACCAGGCCACTCCTCCACGGGCGTGTTGCTGACCGCAGGGCAAGTGCCTCTGTAGCAATCCTCCAAGGGAAAAGCAAGCACAGATAACAAAGCAGTGCCTGTTGGTAGAGAAAATAAATGTTAAGCGTAGACCCGAACACTCATTGGAGCACATCATAAATAAGAAAGAGCTTTCCTCTGGAAGGCTCCTGGTTGTATGAGTGTCTTACTAGCATTCTTATGTTGATCATTGCAATTTCAGGAATGGCTTGAATTTTTTAAGTGTGAAAATTCTGGGGATGGAGAAATGACTCAGGGCTTAAGAGCTTGTACTGCTCTTGTGCGAGGACCCAAGTTCAGTCCTGTGATGTAGATGTCTGATGTCCTCCTTTGGCCATTGTGGCTTTGCTCATATATACGTACCCACTCCCTCACACACATAATTGAAAATTAAATGTCAAACTTATAAAATTTTGATTCACTTATACTTAACTTATATATAAAGAATTTATATTTAAAATTCTCTTTCTTGCATGTTTTAACTAAGAATATGTAAGCAAATAATGTCAATTTTTAACAACATTAAAATAATTCAGAATCATGTCATGTGAAAAATTAAAATATTTGCTGTGGCAGATTATACTTATAGTCCTAGCTCTCAAAAGGGAGAGGTGGGAAGGGCAGGAGTTTAAAGTCATCCTTTGGCCATGTATACCCTTGTTTCCCTGAATTCTCACACAGCTATCCTGGTGTATACAGAGGGGTGAGAAACCTGGGGGGATAAGTGTGTGTCCTGGGTCACGCAGACCAGTCAGGAGAAGGTAAGGTACAGAGTGACAAGGGGGGCTTGAGTACCCTTCCCACTTTTACTTAGTGTTCCCATCAAGTGGAAATTACTGTGCAGCCCCTAAAATCATTCATTCTTTGCCAATCATTTTCATATGCTATACTGTTGACTCTTGAAACTAACTTTGGAATGTCAGTTGGTAGAGTTCCCCTTCTGTCCTGTCCTCTTATCTCTCCTTCCCTCCCTCCCTTCCTTCCTTTCTTCTTCTTGTGGTACTAGGGCTGGTCCTCAGACCCTCATGTGTTAGGCATGCTCTCTGTCACTGAGATATGTCCATTTTATTACTTTTGTTCTGTTCAATTACTTTGACATTACCATTTTTGGTATGAATTTTTATATCGTGGTTCTGGGTGGTTAGTTCCTCAATTGGGCATTAAGTTCTACAGAAATGGAAATCGGTACAGAATTTAATATCTTCTCTACTTGGCTTTACCATGTGAAGAATAAATTCAACTTGATTGTCATTAGCGAGAGCCTAATTTACCTTGAGGGTGGACCCATTAAAGTTATTGAGTTTGATGTGTTTTCTTTCAAGGTCAGCCAGATGTGAAACAACATGTTTCTCTACTATTTCATCTTCTTCCTCGCAAGTGTGATGTGAAGCTTGGCAGCACCATGGGTTACCCAACTGCATGTTCAGTTCAGTTAGTCCATGCACTGATCACCTGTTTAAGGACAATCTACTTCTAGACCATCTGATACCCCTGCGAAAGTCACAAAGATGTTTTACTTCCATCCTTTGGGTAAATGTCACAACACTCTGATTTCATTAGATCAAGACTTCATTTCAATCTTCAGTAAAACTGATGGGATAAAAATATACAAATCTGTAATGCACTTGATAAGAATTCCCCTCTTTGATGTGTGCCACTGTATCCTGCATAAGTGGTCTGCCTGTATCTGCAAGCCCTGTGCAAAGAAGTACTGTCATATCTTATGTGAGGCCATGGGGAGCAATTCAGGAGTGAGTGGGCAGATCAGAAAAGCAGTCCTATGGAGAATAGTTGCAAGGCAGAAAGGTAAGTGTAGTCATATAAATAGTGTGTATGTATGTATTCAGGAACATGTGTGCAAATGTATGTCGAGGCCAGGGGTCTTTGGAGCTGTTATCTCTCAGGAGCCCTCCCACATTGATTTTGGAGGTGATGGTCTCTCAGTAACGTAGTGCTTGCCATGTAGACTAGTGATGTGTAGTGATTTCCTCAGAATTGAAACATTCTTTCTAGGAGAGAGAGAGGGGGGATGTCAGGAAACCCAGAAGGTAAATTCCCATGTTTGGGTAAAGATGGAATTTGTAAGAGTCACCCAATCCCCTTCCCAGGCTCATAGGGGCAGCAAACAAGTGCTGGCCAGGAGGCTGACCACCTGAGATGCAGGGAGGAGAGTCTCTGACCCTAGAGCTGCCTGAGAGTCAAGTAAGGAGCCCTTGGGACAGGGAGGTGGATTTTAAGTCATCACACATGTTGGAGTGGACTTTGTGGTGGTGGTGTCCCTACCTTTGTGCCATCACCACGCCTATTAATAACCCTCACCTATGCTCCTGTTAGTAACCCCAACAAAACTCACTGGCTCCCCAAATTGAATTTTGATGTAATTATTACTTTGGCTTGTCATAGATTCTCTATCTGGGGTGAAAAGTGTGTGTGTGTGTGTGTGTGTGTGTGTGTGTGTGTGTGTGTGTGTG
>CAJQZJ010031925.1:3745277-3765541 GCA_907164525.1 Lophiomys imhausi
GTGTGTGTGTGTGTGTGTGTGTGTGTGTGTGTGTGTGTGTGTGTGTGACTTTTTCCTAGAAAAAAGTTCTTATACAATGACAGTCATCCTGTCTTCATCATCTCCCAATGTGAAGACATCTTCCAGTGTCTTCATCTCTAGTTCTAGTGAACTAGAACTGGGTACCACCACATTATGTGTTTGGATATTGGTCCTGGGGTTGAACTCAGGTCTTCTTGCTTGCATGACAAACAGTACTAACTGAGTCGTCTACCTCTGCAGCCCATCCAATTGTCTATATTCAAGAACAATATGGCTAAACACAGAGAAGCTAAAAATAAACTTGGGTCTTGACAAAACAGCAGGAGTTTTCAAAATCTCAGTACAGAGTGAAAATTTGAAGGAGATAACTCTTTCAGGCAGAGGAAAGTGAGTGGAAGAGGGGAAAGTAGGGATGCAGCAAGGAACTCAACATCATTGGAGGCTGCATAGACCCTTCTAGAGGAATACATTTTAAATAAACTACTAAGGTTCTGATTGTCAAGTTTGCAGTTTATTTTTTTAGATAATAGAAACAATGTGAATACAACATGAAGCAATATGAATTCATTCTTTTTTAAGAAGTCATATTGGTAAAATAGTATGTGGGTTGGAATTGAACAGAATCCTGGGCGCCTAGTAGATAGGCTCCGTGCAAAGGGAAGCCTGCATTTTTAAAAATCCAAATTGATATTAATTCAGACAGAAGTCCTACTTTGGTTAGAGTCTCTAGCATTTAGTAACAGGTTGTAATGTCATGTCAGTTATGAGTTGAAATTTTAGGGCATGACAAAGCCAAGCTCAGTACCACCGGCATATAGTCTATCTTCTTGGGAGGCTCAAGTAGTGTTACTGTAATTTCAAGGCCTGATAGAGCTACACTGTATTTTCTAAGAGTCTGAGCAAATTGAAAAGACCCTGTTTCAAAATAAAGAAGGTAAAAAGGGAGGGAATGTAGTTCAGTGATAGAGGGCTTGCCTAGCGTTTGTGGATGGATCCTAGCTTCAATGCTCAGTATGAAAGAAGGAAAGATAGACAGACAGACAGAAAGATAAGAGAAAGACAAACACAGAAAAATATCAAACAACCAACAAGAACAGATAGAGAAAGAACAGATAGAGAGTTAATCTAGTTCTTTATGCTTGGAAAATTCCAAAGTTAAGATCTCCCAGTTTTGCCCCAGGGTGCTGACTTACCCAGGAGGTCAGACCAGAGAAAAACAACATTACACAATATAGTGATGAAATACTTGTGGTGTGGCATGCTGTCCAGTCAAGGAGAATCCATCTTTCCTGCCTTGCCTTAGCTATCTCCTTATCAGAATGTTCCCTGATACACAAAAGCAGGGCTGCCACGGTCACCTCACCCCGGCTGCTATTCTGACACTTAGTACCACTGACAGGGAACCTCTTCACCAGGAGCTCCCCAGACTTGAAGGTCAAGGTCAGAAGCAACTCATTGTATTACTGTTACTTGCTTCTCAGACCTCAGAACAACATGTTGCCATAGCGTAGGTAGCAAGAAATATTTTCTGACACTTGGAGGGACTATGTATCACCCAGACTCCTCCTTTATTTCACAGAATTTGAGTAGGAATGATCACAAGTCTGAGTGTCACTCTCGTCAATTTCCTGAACGGTAGTTCCCTCCTACTTGAAACCTGGGGCTTCCTAGCACCTGCTATCTTCCATGTGGTCTTTATCAGCCACCAGCCAATATCCAGGTCAACTGCCCTACTCATTGCCCAATATCAGCCCGCTGCCTGCCCAGGTTCAGTTCAGAACCTTGGAAGTCATCCCAAGTCCTTCATCACATTAATGCCTTTCTGAGCATGGTTGCCAGGGCATCATGACTTGCACTTTACTTGTGTTTAAAACACCATGCTGAGACTTTTTGGGTCTCCATTTAAGCGGTCTTGGTGGCTGTGTGTGCTGTTTGATGAGGTAAACCATTTCACATCTGTTATTCCCATGTTTTCCTTGGTACCTTCTTGTCTAGGAAGACTGACTGAATGATTCAGCATAAGGTCCTGGACCAGAGCCAGGAAGATGGGTCAGTGGGTAAAAGCGCTAGCTAGCCATGCAATCTAGCGACCAGGTAAAATGCTGGAGTGGTGGCACACATCTTTAATTCCTGCACACATATATTAAGATAGAAGGTGGAGATGGTAGAACTGGTTGGAAGCTCACAAACCATCTACTCTGGAATACATGTCTTTCTAGCAGAAACAAGAGAGACTCTACCTCAAATAAGATGGAAGATAAAAACCTACTTCTAACAATTATCCTCTGACCTGAACACAAATGTGAGCATGTGCATACACACACACACACACACACACACACACACACACACACACACATACACACACACACATTGTAGACTCTCCACCAGCTTGCTTTTTATGCCTCATCAAGCATTCCAAAGCTTCTGTAGTATGTTTATTTTTCTTTGTGTAAACAACCATACTGTCCTGTCTGAATTCACTTATTTTTAAATCATATACCTGCATCTTAAAATCCAGAAATCATACCTTTATATGAAATCTAATTATTATATGATTAATTATAAAACTCAAACACTTCTTAGTAATTCTACATGAACTTCAGCAACCTTTTCAGCATATTTCATATAGTTGTGAAGCAAATGAATTTCGTGTTTCATAAAGGATCTGTTACAAATTTCAGTTAGAGCACAAAGAGGGAAGCAAGGGCATTATAAGGTGTATAGAAGATTGACATGCAAACATATAATTAATATAAAATATTGTAATCAGAATGCTTTAAGTACTAAAAATCCTGGGAAAACATAATATATACATGTCTACTAACAGTCTAAATAATATAAAGAATGAAATAAATTGAAACAACATATTTTATTTATTATATTTTATGCAAAAAGCAGGGTGGGAACAAAATTAAAAATTGTTAACAAAACGTATTCATCTATGTGGCAAAAAAAAAATACAGTTAGTAGGGGATACTCACCTAGGAAATGTAGAGACAAGGATATATATACCAGTTTGTTTCTTCTGAAGTGGTTATCCGCAAGCCATCCCATAAACACAGGGGTAAGGACTGATACCCCAATAAAGCATAAGTTGACAATGGCTGCCTGGTGGTTGTAGTAGCCAAGTTTCCCTGTGCAAAAGGGGATCATGTTGCAGACAACTTCAAAGAAGGTGAACCTCTCACACAGCTCCACCAGAACCAAGCAGATTCTAACCCGGAAACACTCAAAATGTCCCACCGTCTTCTGCTCCTCAGGACCACCTTGTAAAAGTAGCTTTTCATCATTTATGAAGAAGTCTGCAGTGGACATGACTACTTTTTCTTGAATACCCTTTATGTGAGTTGCTTGGATTTGGTGGCATTTTTTTACCCTGTTCCTCTAATGAAAAAAAAAAAAATAAGATGGCTGCCTTGAATTTCACACTTCGGTGCCAAAATTTATTCAGGTTTTTTTGCACATTAATGCTATTCATTTCGATGATCTAGAAGCCCAAGAGAGAAGACCTGATCATTTAAACACTCCAAGCTCAGCATAGCCAAATCTGATTTGTTTGTTTAATTACTTTGAGACTAAATTAGACACTTCTTCCAAAATTATATTGAATTCCATGAATCCAGTTGCATATGCTCATCTGCCTCACACAGATAAAGGTTTAAATATGGAGGCAGAAGAAACAATTTTTCAGGGGAATTTGAGAACTAGATCAAGAAATAATTTGAGTCTAATAATTTCTGATATTTTAATTAAAGAAGCCAGAGCAGAGCCAAGAGATAAAGCACAAAAGGAAATCTGCTTTTGAGGGGGCAGGGTACCTTATCATGATTACATTTCTTGTTATTTTTGGTTGGGATTCTGATAAGGAAGGTAATTAGGAAACAAAAGTGCTACTACATTTAGGTAACAAACAGAGTTTACAAGGAAGTAATTTAAGCTCACTAATGAAAGAAGAAAATATTAAATAAACTCCGGTTCCTTTAGGTTGACCCCATGCTTGTAAAACAGCCTTTCTGAGGAAATCAGAATCAAAAGCTGCCATTTCACTCACTGCTTGTTAATCAGCAGTCAGGAATACAACAACCAGCCTATACATGCTTTGGGGGAATATTGAGTCTAGTATTATTCTGACTCTCCAGCTGAGTGAATGGAGGCAAGTATTCTATTTTGGGAAGCAAGAAGGCACTAGATAGGGTAACTAAAGTAGCAGCGGACGAGGACACCTCACCATTTCAGGGTGTCACTCCTGGGATGCAGGAAGACAAGTGGGTGGAACTTCTGGGTCAGGTTGTAAAACTTTAACAAGCAAGACTTATTACAACGTTGGAATACAAAACTGAAGATTTATCAAGGCTGTGAACTTTGGTTCTCATCATTTGTCCCATGAGGACAGAGCACATTGCTTTGATTGGTCCCCTAATAGCAGTCTTCATGTGTGGTTGGTGTTCTGATCTATACAGCCTGTACTCCTTCTTCGACTATAATACCTATTGTGGGTTGAACATGAATGTCCCCCATGGGCTCATGTGTTTGAATACTTACCACTTGTGGGAAGATTGTAGAACCTTTAGGTGATGGAGTCTTGCTGAAGGAAGTGGGTCACTGAGGGTGGGTTTTGAAGGACACTGGAGGTGCTGCTTCCTCTGTCTAGGTACAATGTGACCAGCCATCTTTCTGCACATGGCAAATGCCTTCCTTGTTTGAGCCAAGTCTTCTCCTCCATGATGAACTCTGCCCTCTGGATCTATAAATGGAAATAAACCATCTTCCCCTAGGTTTGTTTTGCTCAAGTTATTTTTATCACATAAAGGGAAAGAAACTAATATCATGTCCTATTTTTGTTTTTGTAGGATGGTTGCACAATGTCTCCCTTAAACATGGGCATTTCTATGAGATAAAAGTGATGTTCTGTTCTGGGTAGTTATTCTTGGAAAATGGAAATGCATGGAGAATGGTCTGGGCAAAGTCCAATCTGTGTTGGAGAAGGACTCCATCTATTACAGCAGGTCATGGTAGGTCTCACAATCAGAGAATCCCTGTAAAAAAAGAAGAGGTGAGTCTACGTAGTATGAATGGGTCACTGTGGGTATCTTTGAAGGTTATATGTTGTCCAAGCCCCTTCCTGTATTTAATTTTCTCTGCTTCCTGGCTTCCATGATGTGAACTTCTCTGCCTTCTCACACCATCGGTTGGTGAGATGGCTAAGTGAATAAAGGCATTTACCTTGCAGGCCTAGTGGGCTGAGTTCAATTCCTAGAACTCACATAAGAGTGGGAAGAAGCACTGGATTCCATGAAAGTTTTCCTCTGATTTCCACATATGTTCCCTGGCATAAATGACCACAAACCTGCTTCATACACTATAATAATAATAATAGTAATAATAATAGCAATAGTAATAATAATAAATATACAAAGTTTTAAAATTTATCCGTGGAATGACCCAAGAATGTACACATGGAATCTGAGTCACCCAGATTACAGGACACAGAAGGGCCATGAGGCCTTGGTGAAAAATTTAGTGCCTCCTGGCTCCTAACCTGACAAATTTGTCCTTTTGTAAAAGACAGATCATTCCAATCTGTAGTTTGATTAAATTAAAATCATTGTGGTTTCTGGGGTTTACAGCAACCATGAAAAGTTAACCTTCGCACCAGACAAGAAGCTTTTGTCTCTTGTGTTTGCCCCAAGTGTGAAGAAACACTCCCTAGGGGACATAATCTGGCTCCCTGGAACACCTTCTCAGTGGTGCCCTTTCCCAAGTAGAACAGTTCTGCTCCTTTGCATGGGTCTCCGGTGAGCATGTTGGAACTCTTTGCCCCACAACCAGACCACGGGTGTTGGGACCTTGTGCTTTGGAAAATTTTCATCTGTGAGAACAACAGACGTTGCCTGCTTCATCAACCTCTAAGGGGGCCAACAAAACTGCTTACTCTGAAGTGAGGTTTCCCGGAGTGTCCGGCGCAAGCGCAGAAGTCTGACAATGATAGTATTTGGGTAAGGAAAATTTAAGTAGCAAAAGGGCCGTCGTCAGGTTAGGAGATGAATTAGGTGAGGTCCTTGCTCTTTTCTGTTGCTCGTGAGTGGGCTACACCGACTGTCTATAAAGCCTGTTTCAAAGTCACACAGGAAGCTCAGTGTAGAAATGACTGAGCAAATGTCATGGCCCTCACACAAAAATGCCGCTCTTATTGTTTGTCCCTATATATCTGCGGTTCCAACTACTCTAAGCCGGAAATCTGTGGAGACTGTGGAGCCACTCGCCAGGTCTTGTTTTCACAGAAGACACCTCAGGAGGCTGGGCTATTCTAAGTAGAACTGAAGCAATGGAAACCACCTTATTTGTCCCTTTCCTACCACTGCCCCCCCCCCGATTTATTTATTCTTTTGTTTATGTATGTATGTATGTATTTTATGTGTATGAGTATTTTTCTACACATATTTGCACCACGTGTATTTTATTTCCCATGGAGCCCAGATGAGCAGATCCCCTAGGACTAGAGTTAAAGATGGTTGTAAGCCTCATTGTGGGTGCCCAGAACAAAACACAGGTGTCTGCAAGAGCTGAAAGTGTTCTTAACCAAGAAGCCTTCTCTCCGGCCCTTCCTACCAATTCTCAATAGCAGACACAGAACAAACTCAAATGACAAGTGTCATATACCCTTGAGAGTGATGCTTAGCAGGGCACTTTGAGTGTCCTCATCTTTATGAATGGAACTGTTTGTGAACACTGGAGACATGGCTCAGTGTGTTGTGATCCTTACTATGCACGTCTGGAACCTGGGTTTGGGTCTTTGGAGCCTGTGTAGAAACAAAGTGGAGAACAAGGTCCAATGCCCAACATTGTCTTCTGACCTCCCATGTGAATGGTATAACATGGGCACCCACACACGCCAACATCTCTATAAACACAAAAATAAGGATGTAGAGTGGGCACTTGTACATTTTAAGAAGATTATTAAATCATCATTAGCCTTTTAGAGTTGTATTCATAGTCACAGCTGTGTGCACCACAACAGTGTTTCCTCCGAGTCCCAATAAGATCGTCTCCATGTTTTTAATTTTTATTTATTTTATTATTGAGAATTTCATGCAATATATGTTAATCATATTCACTCTCGCTTTCCCAAATCTTCCTAGATCCTTTCCTCTTCACTCCACTTTCCTCTGAACCTTGTGCCACCCCTTTAGTTAAAAAAAAAAAAAAAGAAAAAAAAAAAACAGAAACAAAGAGCATCACTAAGTACAATTCTTCTACCCTTGGGTTTGTGGCCACCAACTAGAGCATGGTTTACCTACCAGGATCCACTTACTGTAGAATGCTCAGCTGCAAATGGGACAAGACTCAGTGATCATTGAAGAAGAGGTCATAGGAAGAGTTTAAGAGCCAGATGTGGTGGATGACTACAAGGAAGCAGTGTTTTCTGGGCATAGCAGGGCAGTTGGAGCATATGAATTCACAGAAGTTGTGACAGCATGCACAAGACCTGCAGAAACTCCAGCCAGGCAAAGTCCCAGCACGGAGAGGAGAGGGGTGCAGAAATCCCATAGCTGAGACGTTGTGGGCAGCTGAGAGCTTCAGCGGGGAGAAAAAAAATTGTTCTTACGGCATTGTGGACAAGGCTGTGTTTTAATGCATATTATATTATTATGTATTGGTTTGCCTGTGGCCCCCACCTTGTTTGTGGTAACCACGAGCTCTTGAAACTGGGAACAGTTTCACACTTATCTTCACTTGTCCTCTGCTTTGGACAGGGCGTGATTTTACCAGCTGTGTCAGTATATGTCTAGTGCCTTATAGTGGGAGCAGCATGTGACATAACCAGACACTTGAAAATTCAGCATGCCGCTCATCCTGGTGCTTCATCTTGAAGTCCAGTCTACCTAAGAGGCGGGGGCAGTAGGATTAGAAGTTCTGCCTGTGCTCCAGAATGAGTTTTATGCCAACACGGACCACATTATGAGACTCTGTCTCAAAATAAAAAGTAAATAGAGGGCTAAGGAGATAGATCAGAGGTGGAGTGTTCAATCCTCATAAAACACTCTCCCCCCCCCCCAAAAAAAAAAGAAAGAAAGAAAAAGAAGGAGGAGGAGCAGGAGGAGAATTTGGGCGCTAGAGAGATGGCCCCACAATAAAAACAATGACCTTCCCTTAGGAAGGACACAACTTTGGTAGGCAGAACCCATGTATGGTGACCCACAACAGTCATAGCTCCAGCTCCAAGGAGATCTAATGCCTCAGGGATCAAAAGGGACCTGCACTTCCATGTGCATACCTCCACATAACCACAGTCTCAGCCTCAGCCTCAGCCTCAGCCACAGCCTCAGCCACAACCACAACCACAACCACAGCCATATTTTTTTTTAAAGTCTTGAAAGACTATTGAAAGTCTGGGTTAAGGAATTGCTTAGATCAGATTGGCCTCTGGTCATGCCTGGGAGAATGTGTCTTGAATATTAAATGATTCAGGAGGGCCCAGTCAATCGTGGGTGATACCATCCCTATGGCATGTCATTCTGGACTGTACGTGAGCCTGTGTGAGAGAGAGTCAAAGAATAGGCCAGAAGCCGGGCGGTGGTGGCGCACGCCTTTAATCCCAGCACTTGGGAGGCAGAGGCGGGCGGATCTTTGCGAGTTCAAGGCCAGCCTGGTCTACAAAGTGAGTCCAGGACAGCCAGGGCTACACAGAGAAACCTTGTCTCGAAAAACAAAAAAAAAAAAAAAAACAAAAAAAAAAGAATAGGCCAGAAACAAATGAGATTATAAGATAGATTGCAAACCAGAGAGTGAGCTACGCAGCAGAGCTCTTCCTGGCTCCTTGCTTCAAGTTCCTTCAAGTTTAGGATGCACTAAACCTGATAGTGTAAGAGAAATTAATCATTCCCTCCCCTAAGTTGCTGTTGGTCAAAGGTTTTTGTCACAGAAAAAGAAATAAAACAAGGATAGTTGTCAGTGATGGATCTAAACTATTTGAAATAATCAACAGCATTTTTTTTTACAATAAAATCCAGGCCTCTTTGCTGTGAGTCCAGTTTTATTTCAACGGTGGCTGGATAAAAGTCTATCAAAAAGTTTAGCCATTTGACTTAAAAACAGAAACTGTAGTTAACCAACCAAACTCATAACTACTCAAATCTGCAGTGCATGGAAATTTAGTTTTAAGTTGTTCTGCCACAGCTACAATCTGAGTGATAAACCCCACTGGTAGGATGCTCTCCTCCTGCAGTCAGTAAAGACTGCAGACAGGATGGTATTTAAGACTCTTGCTATCTGAGTCTAATTTCCCTTGCTAAAGATTGGGACTTATAAGAAGTATATCTTTTTTCCACAGTTGTGTTAGACCTATCTGTCTATAAATTCTACTCTTCATATTCATAAACTAAGCACAGTGTGTAAGTAAGATTTAACTATTTTTAAAAAATGTAATTATCATAGTTCTGTCTAGATTTCTATCTTTTCAATGCCATCCCTGTGGGTATAGTCATAAGCAGAGGAAAAGATATTACTCCTCTATCTTCCTGGAGGCCACAGTTAAAAAAAATTATCCCTGGCTTTTCCAAATATGTATAGAAGAAAGAACAGAAAATTAAAAAATATATGGTTATAAATAGCTCGTTGGTCCTGGTTTTATTGTTTCTTTAAACTCTGAAAATTTTATTCTAGGGTCTTTATTGAAATACACATAATCACCTAAGCTTTGCAGTTTTTCATACTTGCAGGGCTCCTTGCATTATAACAGCTGTGTGGCAGCTTCATAATTCAGTGGTAATTGAACAGCAATTATTTTTCACGACACATGTACATTTTTATATCAGATTGTTGGCAGATATTCTTTTTGATGATGTCATCTGCACTAATGAGAAAATTAGAACAGAGAGTGAGGCGTCTCTTGCTAACACCTTTCCTAGCTCCTGACACAGATTTCAGAGAAAGACTTGTACTGGAAAGCAACATGTACAAATAACTGCAATATCTTCTCTGCAACTGGGGGATTATGGGAAGAATAGAGAACCATTTCATAGGACTGGTAAGGTCATTTTTTTGTCTGGTCCATATGATGGCTCGACTCATAGCACGTTTGTAAAGACATTTATGTGTATGCTTCTATCATAACATTTATAGAAGAATTTTAAGTCCCTTCTTTCCACAATACATGCATATGCAACCTACTGCATCCACTTAGCATTGTCAGTATGTAGTTTCCAGGGCTGCCCTCCACTGAGCACCTGCTGCTTTTCTTCTCGTGATGGAACCATGTAGAATCCCCCTGTCCATGCTGGCAAGTCAACTGCTATTGTCATTTTGCCGGTCTAGTTCAGGCAACCATACTGTTGAGATGTCATGGTACATTTTCTCTGTCAAGTAGTCACTATCTAGCAACAAGTGTCCTGAGCTTCAAGCTTTTAAAACCTTTGCAATCCCTTTCCCATGATTTGCCCTAAGCCTTAGTTGTAAAACTCTTTTTGTAATAAACAGAGACTCTTATAGAGATACACAACTGGTCAAGATGCAGACTTGAAGTTTTTCATCGTTGTTTTTCTTAAAATAGAGCCTCAAGTGACTTACATAATAATTTGGTATAAGACAAAACAGCATAAGGCTGGCATGTATACACCAGAAACTTAGGTAGCAAATTACCTAATTTAGACCATTTAGAACCAATCAAAATTCAACATAGAGAGAGCATCTGCTCTATGTCAGGCATTCTGCCAGATTATAAGAAGTTAACTTTCCCTTACTACACTAAATGGATCAGATATTTTAGATATGCAATATACAGACAAATAGCTTTGATAAGAGCAGAGGACGGAGCCCAGTTGGTAGAATGCTTACCTAAGATGTACAAAGCCCTGGTTTCAGCCCCCAGTGTCATGTAAACTGGGTGTGATGGCATGTTGTTCATGATACTCAGCAGTTTGGAAATGTATGCAAGAGGCTCAGAAGAGGAGCTATGCTGAGAGCCTTTGAATGACAATGGGGCAAAGAGAAAAAGACTTGAAGTTTCACATCTGATGATGAGGAGATGCAGCTGGGCTAAAGAAACAGACCCAGTCACCCTCTGCACACAGTAGAAGGTGCTGTGGGAGTTGCTGAGGCCACTCAGTGGGGAGAGGGTATGAGAAAGGACAAATTGAAGAATTTTGATATTTAAGACAGAAAGCAGAGTTACTTATGAGGATAATGTAGGGGGAAATTAAGTGTTGTGGATGGAATTGTTTGGAAGGACAAAGGAGTCAGTATGTCAAGTCATGAGACTGAAATTCAGTGACTCGACATAATGATAAACCATGGTTCCAATATCTTTAATGAGGAAATGTTTCCCTGACATTCGGTGCTGTGCTGAAGGTGTTTTTAAAGAGCTCAGCAATGGGGAGGGATAACTACTTCTGAGATTGAGGACACAGTCAGGTGATGTTTTCCCTTTGTTTAAAGAAGGTGAGGGTCTGCCATGTAGGAAACGTTAAGCCAGGAACCCCACTCACAGAGACGTCAAGACCTAAACCTAGAATAAGAACTGTGGGATGTTAGGCTTGCTCTATGGGTAGAAATGACCATATTCCTTCTTTTCCTCCAGATTGTGGATTTTTCTCTTGTGTATTTATTGGTCAGAGTGAAGAAGAAATGGGTGAGGGGTGTTAGAAATAGAGCTCACAGTTCAAAGAAAGAGAGGAGCATGGATGAAATAACATAAATGGACTTGAGATTCATAAATACTAGAACGAGAAAGATAAAAACTTCATAGACACATTACAGGTGCTGGTATAGAAATGCGTCAGTTCAATGGGGGTGGGAACAGAGAGATTTGCAAACGCTAACTTCATTTTCCTGCAGCCTCACCCTCAGCCCACACAGATCTGTGTGAGGTATATTTAACATGGTTGGAGAATTTAGAAGAAAAAAACAGGCTGTGATTGAATGTTTAGTTTGAATTTTGATGTTCTACTCAACGTTTCCAAAGGGAAAATGAGATAATGATAGATATATTGGCCTGGGGCGCAAGAATATGAATAATAATGATCTTCATTTGGGAATCATTAATATACAGATGATCATTAAAGCCAACGGAACAACTGAGGTCATCTTGGAAAAGTGTGTTCAGTCAGACAAGAATGCTCTCCAGGACAAAAACCCATGACAGATCAAAAGTTCTGAATAGAATTTCTATATTCTTTACCCTTCATGATAGTTTGAATAAGAATGGCCCCATAGGCTTATATATTTGAATGCTTGGTCACGAGGGAGTGGTACTATTTGAAAGGATTGGAAGGGGTGGCCTTGCTCAAGTAGATGTAGCCTTCTTATAGGAAGTGTGCTACTGAGGGTGTGCTTTGAGGTTATCAGAGGCCCAAGCCAGGTCCTGTGGCTCTCTCTTCATGCTGATTGTGGATTCAAATGTAGAACTCCCAGCTACTTCTCCAGCTCCGTATCTTCCTGCACACCATCACACTCCCCTCCATGATGAGAGTGGACTAAACCACTGACACTATAGGCAAGCTCCAGCTAAATGCTTTGCTTTATGAGAGTTGCTGCAGTCATGGTGTCTCTTCACAGTGATAGAATACTGGCTAAGACACCCTTCTATATTCTGAGGAAATTACAGCTAACAGTTTCCATGGTTTTATGGCTTGGATATTAAATATCCTCACAAGGTCATTTTTGAAGGGTTACTCGATAGATGGTCCTGGGATGTGATTGGATTGTAGGTGTGCTAACATCACAAATCCCACTCGCGTTCACAAGGGAGGAGGTTATTAAGAGTTGAGACTTAGTTGGAGGAGGTAGGTGACAGGAAGTGACAAGGGTACAGCTTATCTCTGGCCCTTTTCTCTTTCTTGCTATGTCTCTTCTCTGCCCCAAAGTTAGCAGTCTCTTATGTCACGTATTCCTAGTCCCATGGTGTTTTCCTTTATCTCAGTCTAAAGCAATGGATCTAGCTGTCTGTGGAAAACCTCTGAAATCATGAGGCAAAATAAACCTTTCCTTGTTGTATGAGTTTGAACGAGAAATGTCCCCCACAGTCACAACACTCCTCCCCCAGTAGGTGGCACCATGTGTAGAGGTTATAGAAGCTTTAAAATGTGGAGCCAAGACAGGGTAGGTAAGTCCTTCATAATTCCTGCTCTACAACCAATGTCTGTCAGAGAAATGGGGCCAAATGGCTGAAGATTGATGCTGTAATGTATGGAGAGAAAATGGGAACTGTCCAGGCAGCCACTGGTATGTCATTTTTCAGTTTTGGAAGCTGCAGGCCCTGCACTTCCTATATAATCAGATGTATTTATCCCTCTCAGGTCTCTGAGGTGGTTGAAGAATAGATAGCTAGAGTCTCATAGTTAAATTTTGAGTTGTTTAGGAATCAAGAGGGTGTTCTGGATCTAAGAAGATATTTTTAAAATTATGAGGCAAGTTAGTATGAAAGCCGAGTTAGATATAGAACTTTAAACTCATGGAGATGGTTAGATAGTAGAATGTTAAAGTCAGGTACCAAATACATATGGACTGGACATTGGGAATGTATCCTAAGCCATATAACTCTTATAATCGTGGCCTATTTATTTCTGTTGTTTTGTATTGTATTTATAGTTATAAGAAAAAGAACCATTATTTGGACTGAAAGGGAGAGCTGTTGGGGGGGAAAATAAATACCTTAACCTAAAAAAAAAAAAGAAGGGAAGAGGATGGGGGGGTTGAGGGGGAGGAGGGTGGAAGGGTGGGACTGGAGGGGGGAGTAGGGAGGGGATTGTGATTGAGATGTAACTTGAAGAAATAAAAAATAAATTATTTAAAAAAATGTGGAGCCTTGAGGGAGGAAGTGTATCAGTGGAGGTTTCATGGCCTCATCCCAGTTCCTGTTCTATATCCTGGCTTTCTGTGTGTATGAAAATGTGACTAGCTAGCTTCCTTCTCTGTTGCAATGCTTTTTCTGACTGTTGCCATGCCCTTTCCTCTGCGATGGAACTGTAAGCCCAAATTAATCCTTTCTTATCTGTTAATTTTTGTCATGCATTTCTTCATAACCACAGAAAAGTAACTATTATACTCCTTCAGATTGCTTTTCTAAAAATATAGTTATGGTGATAGAAAGCTAACTAGTTCAGACATAGAGTAATTAGGTAAGTAATGGAAAACCAGTAGTTCTTCTAATATGATTAAATTCTAGTAGTTCTTTTAAGAAAGAGCATCGTGGCGTAGGGCCATTCAGAGCTCAGTGGGTAAAGTGCTTACCTTGTAAGTTTGTGAGCCTGAGTTGACCCCAGAACCCATGTAAAGAAAAGTCAGATATAGTGGCATGATTTTGAAATCTGGGCACTTGAGGCAGAGACAGGAATATCCCTGGGGCTTTCTGGTCAACTAACCTAGCCTGCTAGGACAGCTCCAGGCTAGTGAGGAATGACGAGCAAGGTAGATGATGCTCAGGGAGTGACAACTGAACTCCATCACTCTACACAGGTACATACACATAAAGACACTTAAGGACACTGCTGCTTCTAAAACTTAAAAAGTAATGGAAAACCAGCAGCTCTTGTAACATGATTAAATTCTAGCTGCCATGTAGGCCCCCAGTGCAAGAGGAAGTTCTTAGCCCTCATATGACTGCTGAACTGTAGGGCGCCCCATACTGGAGGTGTAGGATAGGTGGGAGAAAGGGGAGAGAATGGGACCAGGAGAGTTAGAGGGAGGGGACTTTGATGGAGATGTAACTTGAAGTAATAAATAAACATTGAAAAAATAAAGAACATCATGAGGGTATTATACAGTTTAGTTCTGTTTAAGGTTTATTTTATTTGTGTGCATGTACAATGCATACATGCGTGTGTGTGTGTGTGCGCGCACACATGCGCACGCGAATGTATGTGTCTGGGTAAATAAATACCACATGTTGTGTCACTGTCCACAGAGATGGAAAGAAGGGGTGGGGTCCCTTGGTGTTTGAGCTGCAAAACCTGGGTGTTGGGAACCAAACTCTCTTCTCTGGAAGAGCAGCAAGTGTTTTTAACCACTGAGCCAGCTCTCCAGATCATTTATTTTTGAGACAAGGTTTCCTTGTATAGCTTTGGCTGTACTAAAACTAGACCAGGCTGGCCTCAAACTCACAGAGATCCAACTGCCTTTGTCTCTTGTATCCAATTAAAAGCGTGTGTGTCTACCACCTGGCTTTGTTTAATTCTTTATTTGCTGTAGTTTTATTTTTCTGATATGAAAGCAGTAGTAATTGGGCTGATTCACATAATCTCACCTTCTAGATTGCAGACACTTTTTTTAAAAGAACATTTGCCTGTTTATTTGCATATCCAGTTAATATGCTTAAACAAACAAACAACTAACCAAACAAAAAAACCCTGTCCGACCTCACTTCGGCCATTTCTGCTGCAAGAAATCAGTGACTTTTTCCCAAGAATCTCTTCCTTCTGTGCTGATGTCTCCATTTAACACCCAGACTGCACATAGCATTTAGCTGTAGCATTTCTCTCATTTGTGACTCATTTTCTGTATCAGTTCATGTGGTTGATATTATAAAAATCATTTTAAACCTAGTTTAACTTTTTTACGTTCGGCTTATTCATAATTTTATGAGCTATAAATTTTATTGCATTGTGAATTGCTTTCCCACCTACAGATAACTCTGAAGAAGTCCTTGGAGGAATTGCTTAGAATAGGATTTTAAAAGAAAATGAAAGGAGAAATAAAGGAGGAAAGAAAGAAAGAAAGAAAAAGGCATTTCTGTTGAAACTTGATACATGTTAGTCCACAAAACACCCTTGAGTACAAAATGACCAAATTAAAAAAAAAAACCCAGTCTTGTCAGTTTAGCTTTAGTTAAAGTTTTTATACTTTAGTTAAAGTTTTAGCTGAAGATTAGTTAAAGCCTTAAAGTATTCATACCAGCCAAACATGTAAATTCTGTTTATAAAAGGAATATAAAATGGATATGATTGCATAACTTACTAAAACATCACTCTACTAATTCATACAGAACACTTCTTTTCGGGCTAACGATTTTCATTGGAATGAATTATCCATATAACTTCAACAACATTGAAAATAATGAGGAAAATGTTCATTTTTTTCTTGGCAATACTGACTTAATATTGATAAAGAATAGATCCAGACTTACTAAGATCATACAGAGTATTCATTAAATGTTCAAGTCTTCTTTAAGCCTGTAAGTGCCAGAATGATATATGAAGAAAATCATGTTGATTGGTTTCATATTGGGTTTGTGATTATTGCCAAAGATGAAACGGCTCAAAAGATATGGATGAAAAACTATAACAAATTCTGAGTCTATGTTCTGATTTGATCTTTTACTGTTGCTTTTCAACATGTTCACTATAAACATAATTTTATTTTTATCTCTTTCCACATGGTTTGAATCTCTTGTTTTTATTTTTATTTTTCTCAAAATGTGTAGCTGTGTCCTTGGAGAGTTTGAAGAAGTCCCATAAGAGACAACTAGGAAGCACAGGAGCCCCGATTTAAATTGTTTGGATTCACACCTCACTCTTGAATGGTAGCTATGCCAACAATGGTACCACATATCACTCTGTATCTTATGTCTTACAAGTGGAGTCTACCTGTAATACATGCTTTCACTGAGAATCTACAAGCCCAGCATGTCTGCTGGGTGTTCCTTTCATATCCCCCTCCTGTTCAGAATGCTTTCCTCCTAGATATCCACATGCCTTGCATTTGCTTTCCATCAAGCCTTTATTGAGAGACCACTTTCTCACGTTGGCTGTACACTGAATTTCTTCAAAATAGTTGACCACTTTGCCACTTCCTATTCAAGGATGACCAATTTGCCCTCGCTAGCTGGGATTCTTCTTATTTTAATATTGAAGATTCCACACTCTATGACCTACATTGAATAAAGTCTGTTCATTTTCTCAGAGATTCTACCCATCATCTATGCATTCAACCATCTATCCAGCCACATATTCTCCCATATAATATACTCTGTGTGGTGGTTTGGATAGGAATGGCCCCCATACACTCATGTATTTGAATGCTTGGCTCCTAGTGAGTGGCACTATTAGGAGGTGTGCCCTTGTTGGAGTGGGTGTGGCTTTGTTGGAGGAAGAGTGTCATTGAGCATAAATGTTCAGACCATACTCAGTCACACTGTCTTCTTCTGCTGCCTGTGGATCAAGATGTATAACTCCCAGTTTCTTCTCCAGCACCATGTCTGTCTGCACACTGCCATACTTTCTACCATGATGATAATGGACAAAACCTCTGAAACTGTAAGTCAGCCTCAATAAAATGTTTTCCTTTATAAGAGTTTCCATATTATTGTTGTTGGTGTCTTTTCACAGCAATGAAACCCTAAAACTATCTATCTATCTATCTATCTATCTATCTATCTATCTATCTATCTATCTATCATCTATCTATCTATCTATCTATCTATCTATCTATCATCTATCTGTCTGTCTATCTATCTATCTATCATCTATCTATCTATCTATCTATCTATCTATCTATCTATCTATCTATCATCTATCTTTCTGTCTATCTATCTATCATCTATCTATCTATCTATCTATCTATCTATCTATCTATCTATCGATCTTTATATCATCTATCTACTTACCTATCATCTATCTCTATTATATGTCTATCATCCACTCACCCCCTTTATTTAATTGAACTGAGATTCCACAACAGTAGGCTTTTTTTTCTTCTGTATTCCCCTATTGCCATCACAGCAATCCTAGGGCCCCCAAATAAGTTTTGACAAGTATTTGTTAAATGAATGAAAAATCTATATGTCAGGGAAGATTAGTAAAATTGAGAATAGAAAGGCTATGTTGACATTGTCCTATCTGTCCAAATAGCTACCAAAATTATGTCTTGATCCTTATCATCTTCACAACTCATGAACACACGTAATCTGCATGAGTCAGAGATTCTAAATGGCAGAAAAAGCAATGTCTTATACACCAACACTTAAAACTGCAAATTAAGATTTAGGTGATGGAAATGCTGATTTGTATTGGAAGTGTCCTGCAGGATTATCAGATTGGATGGGTTCTTTCAATCCTGCTGTTGGCTGTGGAAGACACGGATAGAAATCTAAGAATAGGAAATGATTGGCCCGCAAGTCTGATGGGGCTGGTGTCGCATCTGGTTTTACAGAAGGACAACACAGGGAGCACAAGCAGGCTAAACTTTGTTTAGACATTTCTACTTAGAGCATATGGATATAGTTACCTAGTGAGAAAGTTAGAGACAGAAAACAAATATCGTAGACTGAAAAGGTTATTAAATGATATCAAATTGAGTAAATGAGGATGTTAGGCAGAGGAAGTGACATGACTTACCTGGAGTCATTCATACAGTGCTTGTCACTCGATGTCATGACTGCAGCTGCATTTTCATGTTTGTTATTGTTGTTTTATTGTGTGTGTGTGTGTGTGTGTGTGTGTATGTGTGTGTGTGTGTGTGTTGTGCATGTGTGTCAATCATTCACCATCATATTTTCTGAGACAGTGTCTCTCACTGAAGTCAGAACTCTGCAATCTTGCCTGACTGGGTGGGCAACGAGCCTCAGAGATCTTCCAGTCTCCACTGTACTGGTGACAGGATTGCAGGCATGTGCCACCATACCCAACATTTTCACTTTTGTGCTGGGGAGTTAACTAAGGTCCTCATGCTTGCATGGCAATCACTTGGCTGTCTAAGTCATCTTAGCTTCAGTTTCCTTTAAGTTAGGTCTCGGCTCTATTGCCAGGTGTAACCTTTTATAATCCTCTTCTGTCTTTAGCTTTTAATTTTCAGATATCTCTCTCCCATACCATCTTGTACACTCAATCATTGGGACTTCCTTATCCATTTTGTTTGTACATATGTTTTAGACCATGGTCTCTTTTCTGTCCTCTCCTCATCCATACTCAATGTCTTTCCACAATTACCATAATTCTGCTCATCTGCCTCCCCCTTTTCTTATTTTGGTCCCTTACCTACCTACTCACTCTTCAGAAAGTCCATGCTCCTGGAGAAGACCCACATTGCCCACTGAATCTGTCCTGTTCCTGTTTCTCAATGTCCTGAGCTTTAGCAATGTGAACTGGAGTTCATGTGGCATCTCCAGTGTTAGCTTCCTACCTTGCCTTATTCTGTCTGCTACTTCATGTCTGCTACACTGCCCTGTCCAGCTCACTAACTTTTGTTTATATTCTAGGATTAATTTCTGGTATCTCATCTTCTAAGAAATCATCCCATTACCCCAGTCAATGGCAAGTGAAATGTGCTTCCTCTGTTTTTCTGTAACACTGCGCTGTGGTGAGTCTTTGGTACCTATTATAACCCATTTGTGTGTTTTTCCCTCCTCCTCCTCTTGCTTTTCATTCATGAACCAAGACTTATCTCTCATTGGATAGACAGCCACTAGGAAGGGACTTGGCGATAAACCACTGCTGAATGAATGGGTATTACATGATCTTGAATATTGTTTGCCGGGCTTCACTGTGACCAGCTTAACATCAATGGACACACTCACCTTCCTTTTTCTTCCTCTTCTCAAATGGAAAATCTTGTACTTCAATGCACTCCTCAGCTGTAATGAAAATTTCCATATAGCACTCAAGGCCCTGCTCCTGAGGATCCATGCTAAAACCTTAAAAAAAAAAAAAAATCCCTTTGGATCACTGTAATGGACTCTTGGCTGCTGTCCCAGCACCCATAATGAGCAGACTTCAGTGGGTATGAAATGTTGCTGTAGAATCCAATTCAACATTGAATCAAATAAGCACATAACTCAGGGTTTTGTGTCATCAAAGTTAGAGATGGAAAATAATTATTAGTTTCACATTGAGGCTGTCCCTCCCGGGAGCTGCGGCAAAAATTGTTCCCTTCAGGTGTTTTGTCCACTGACTTTAAGTGAAGCACCAGTAGGTTCTCTACTATTTCCTTTGGGAGATCCTTTTGCTGTCAAATAGAAGTGATTTTTATAAAAAAGAAGAAAAGTCTTCCTTCAGTTTATATTAGGTTTTCCTTATAGTCTTGGCCTGGCTGAATTTTGAAGTGTCTACACATGCTGGTATGTATTTTGTGGAGGGAAAGGATATTTTCCTGAGAGAACTCTTGAACACACAGCCTTTCTAATGACCCATTACATACTAATCATTTGAAAATGAGTCGTTCCTCTCTCCACACAGTCTAATTTGGTTTAACGTCTTTGATGCAAGATGTGTGTGTGTGTGTGTGTGTGTGTGTGTGTGTGTGTGTGTGTGTGT
>CAJQZJ010031925.1:3765551-3803320 GCA_907164525.1 Lophiomys imhausi
TGTGTGTGTGTGTGTGTGTGTGTGTGTGTGTGTGTGTGTGTGTGTGTGTGTGTAACTAATTTCCTGCCCAAGTTAATGCGTATGCCTCAATCTCACTATATAGGAATCAGGTCCAAATGATTTCTGGGGTCTGGGAGCGAATTACTGCATTGATCTATTAAATACACTTAAAATGTTTGTTTGTTTGTATTTGGAAGCCACTTGAAATCTGCAGCATCCCAGTCAAAGGTTTTAGCTGGGAATGATTTCATAGGAGGAAGCACAGTGTGTTCCATGGCTAATACAGGGACTGCTATTCAAGTATGGTCCCCAGGGGCTTCTGTTCCCAGTTTGCTAGCTGGGTTGAGGTCAGTATTCTCCGCTAAGATAGTCCTGAACGTTGAACTGAAGGACTTACCTAAAGATATGTTTTGCTCACTCTACCTTCTCACAGCATAGTCAACATGCAATAGGGAAGATTTTTTTTTTTTTTTTTTTTTTTTTGCACAAAGAAGAAAAGGTTTGCTGGGAATTGAAGCCAATTGGACTATAATTCAAAAACTTAATCTCCAGCTTTCTACTTGTGAAATACCCACGATGTTATTTGGCATTTCCAAATCTATGGTTCCTCATTTGTTGATGGGAAATACTAATGTGATTCTCACATGGCTATTGCTGGGGATTAACTGATGTAACTTGTACATCTTGGTGTACTGTACACACTAGTAAAATATATATATATTTCTTTTATCAAGAAGGCTACTGTACTGTACAAGTCAATGTGGGCAGATTCAGAATATATGTGAACATGTAAGAGAAATTTAATATGCTTTGTATGGAGATAGGGCTTATGTGGAGCTTCCTATTTAATATCATTCATAGTAATTTATTAATTATTAAATATATCATGTACTTTGGCTTCCTATCTCCATCTGGTGCTACTAATACTATTGCTTATTAATCTGTTAAATCCTTTCAGCAGCCTCCTCTTGACCTATAAAGCCCTGTAAACTTTTTTCCTTCACTGTACATAACTATGTTCTTGAATATTACTTGAGGTACCTCAACTGTGCCTGCTGTGTGAATAATATGCAAATGGGGCATACTAGACCTGTATTTCAGAGATTCTTGAGGCTTTTGCCTCCACTCCTTGCTTGCAATTAATTGATCAACAACATTAATTAGGTTTTCAGAGCAAGTAAAGTGCACGCATGTGGAAGGGATGCTAAGTATTGAGGGAAAGGTCGTAGAAGTTTAATGTCATCTGCCTGGATACAGTCTCTCAAACTTCCATTATTCCCCAGGAAGATATTTTTTCTCCCAGTAAAAAAAAAAATATTTTTTTAGATAAACACACATGCTTACATATAAGCACACTGTATTATTTTTGTAATAGAAACCACTCTGAAAACAATTTATTTGTCTAGCAAGAAGGATATGTTTAAATAAATTACCATATAAATCATAAATTACTCAAAGATTTTGAGGTCTCTGAAGATTTATTCTTTGATTTATACTACTTTATATCTCTCTTTGTTGTGCAAACAATGAAAGACAATAGAGTCTGAGGACTTAGGATGTAGATCTTGTGGTATATGGTGCAGGCAGGAAGGCCCAGTGCACATACCTGATGGATCTCAGGCCTGCAAGAAGTCAGATTGACCAAGTGCCATTGGGAAGCCCAGGGAGGAATTGTTTTCTGCCCTGATGTCCTGTAGAACACTAGTAGAAAGCAGTCTCTTCCATCCTGGATGTGTTTCAAGCTATGTTATGCTTCTGAGTTATAGAGCCTACCCTCTTTTCATTAATTTGTTCTTTAAAAAATATTGTTGGCTTGGTGTCTTCATTGTGTTTTATATTTTAAAACATCCTAACTCTCTTTTTTTAAAAATATGTTTTTAATTTAAATAGACTTATATCATTTCTTACCTGCCTTTCCTCCCTACAACCCCTCTCAGCTACCCTCCCTACAGCCCCTCTCAGCTACCCTCCCTACAACCCCTCTCAGCTACCCTCCCTACAGCCCCTCTCAGCTACCCTCCCTGGAACCCCTTCCATACTCCTGCTCTCAAGTTAGCAGCCTTCTTTTTCTTTGCTTACTGTTATACATATATGTAATTCTTTTTAACAACTCTATATAAAAAAAACCCAAAAGTTAATTATTTTCAGAGGTTGTCACCATGTAACCTAAGCTGCCATCAAACAAATGGCAATCTCCCTTCCTCAGCCTCCCACATGCTAGGATTGCAGGAATTCACCATCATAGTAAGACAGAAAAGTTAACTTTGTTGAAAGGACGTTGTTCCTGCAGACAGGCGGATATTTTAACTTGTTTCTACCTAGAACAGGGCTCTGGTCCCATTAAAAGAAGTATTGCAGCAGTATTAATTTGGTTACTTTTACATACATTTGCATTAATAGCCACGAAGCCCTTCACCAGATATGAAATATTAAATATCATTAACTAATTAGTGCTCCCTCTGTCAATTATATTCAAGTTTGAGATGGAAAGCGTGAAACTGGCTGAAACACATAAGTATGTAAGTCAATCAGTGCTTATCTATGCTTAGAGGAGATGCACCAGGGAAGTCTCCAGACACACAGAAAAGAGAATGCCAGCTGTAGAGTCCTTTACATTTGAGATAGGAAGCATAGTAATTCTCCATTCTATCCCGCCCCAACCCCACCCTCACTTCCTATGCAAAAAGTACCCTAGCAAGGATAGCCACAAACACACAGAGGCTTGACTTACAGAATTCAATCACACTTTCATACAATTGTTTTTCACAATTATAGTCATGTTTTCAGATATGTTCCACTCTTAAAAACCAAGGTGCACAATTCAGTGTGGAGGCAGGGAGCAGGAAGAGTCAATAGTGGTGGTCGTATTTGTTGTGCAAGAGAACCACTGGAAAAAGTAAAAGGGTAGAAAGAAAGGAGAACAGGAATTGTGAGTGATGAGAGCAACAGAAAGTTGAATTACAGATTCCCATCATGGCTGGCCACACACATTCATTCTCTAAAGCAATGATAATACATAAAGAGAAAATGCAAGACAAGGAAGGACAACACTTTAGGGGGAAATGAAATTTAATAGGAAGAAATATCTACAAAAGGAGTTTAGAAATGAGTTTTCTTTCTCTCAGATTTGCTGTTTCTTAGTACAGATCTCAGCTCAGAGCATAGCATCCATGTCTCTGTTTTCTGAGTTCAAGAATTTGGAAAAAAAACTTGGAAGAAATTAATAAGCAGCTTGCAAGACACCCACATAATGAGTACTGTCCAGTAGCACCCAAATCAAGTGAAATAGATGAATGTATTAACAAGGAAAAAGGTTTCAAAATGTTTAATTGAAAAAATACTTCAGAGTGATGCAGAATCCAGAATGATACCATGCATGGAAAGATTAAAATCTAAAGCTAAAAATTTTTATGAAAAAAGCATAAATAGCAAATTCACATTGTTGGGCATCTTTAGGTACATAATAAAGAGAATGCAACTGGATAGGGGTGTATAGAAGAGGAGACATTTCTGTCTGTAGTTTTGTATTACTCTCTGTCTTCTCTGATAGGAACAGAAAAATTCACATCAGTTTAAAAGGACTCATGGTTACTTAGAGATGAGATATTTTCAGCTTCCCTTGCAGCTATGCATGGTCACATGACTAAAATCTTGCCAAGGTAATGTGATTAAAATGTGACATTTCATTTCTTTACAGGGAACTGTTTTTAGTTTTCTGTCCCTTTCCTCATGTGCTAGAATTTGGATGAACTAACTCTCAGCCTACCAAGGCTACATAAATAGAACTTAAGAATTTAGCTTATAGTCCCATGGTTTGTCCTTCTCATTCATTCACTCAGCAAATTTATTGAATATGTAGTATGCACTTATCTGTTAGGAACAGAAAACACAGAGTTACATACTTCATGTAACTTACATGAAATATGAGGGACATGGTGGTAAGCAAGCTGATATGGTTGTGATCCTGATGGAGCATGTTTTTACTCTTAACAACTCTGCATTCCAAATTTCCAATGGGAAGGCTTTGTATCCCTTCTCAGTGTGTGTGTGTGTGTGTGTGTGTGTGTGTGTGTGTGTGTGTGTGTGTAGTGGGTATGCATGTGCTGATGCATGTATGTAGACACACAGAATGTGTGTATGAATGCAAGTGTGCACATATATATGTGGAGGCCTGAGATTGATGTCAGAATCATCCTACTTGTGCTTCCACCTTATTCAGTGAGGAGGCGAGACCACTCAAACAAATCCTGAGATCACTGATGCGCCTAATTCTACTAGCCTGCTTGCTCTTGGGATTCTACCTCTCAGAGTTTCACCTTGTAAGGCTAGAGTTACAGACTAACTTCCCACCCAGTTGGTATTTATGTAGATTCTGGGAATCCACACTCCTCTCCTCACACATGGAAGGATTTAACCACTGAGCCTTTCCCCAACCCAGTCTCTATTTTTATTCTATACATAACTTAAGTTGAAAGAACACCGCCGAGGGGCACTGCTTTCCAGTGGCTCAACCCAATTAAAACAATTCAGACCAAGGTGTTTGAAGAGTACTTCTGGGATTTTTTTTCAAGAGTTTTAAAGTGTATTCTAATTCTTTAAGAAGGTATTTGATTACTAAGAAATATATAACACACAAAAATGTGTAAAACTCATCTGAATAAAGAAGAATTTTAAAATGAACACTACTGAAGTCAGAATAAAAAAAACAGTACTGAGGCCATGTGAGAGTGGAAAGTGACAGGTTATGGGAGACTTAGAATTCCCCTGGTTTCATCTTTATTGGGCAGATCTCATCTGTCATCAATGTTCTCAGTCATCTATACCATTAGATTTATGTATTGATTTATGTAGCAGTAACCAATTAATTTTTACACTTAAGTTTTATTTTAGCCAGAAGAACATTGTCTTAGAGTTTCTCTTGCTGTGACAGACACCATGACCAAAATTACTGTGGGGGAACGTGGGTTTGTTTCAGTGTACATGCCTCAGTCATACTCTGTCACTGAGAGACACCAGGGCAGGAACTCAAGGCAGGAACCTGGAGTCAGGAGTCAAAGCACAGGCCGTGGAGGAGTACTGCTTACTGGCTTGCTCCTTGTAGCTTGTTAAGTCTCATTTCTTATACAGCTCAGGAATCACAGCATGCGGGGCCCTTTCCCAACAGTCATCAAGAAAATACACCACTGACTTGCCTATAGGCCAGTATGATAGAGGCCTTTTCTCACTGAGGATTCCTTCTACTCAGGTAACTCAAACCAAGTTGACATGAACCTAGCTGTATAAATATATTGCAGTTTATTTATTGCTCTGCTGAGGGGCAGTGAGGTAATTTTCTGTTTAAAGTGGTTAAGAACAAACTTGTGTAAGAACATTTCCCTCATAGCTTAGAGTTTCTCTAGGGTATTAAGGAAGTTGTCAGAAACAGAGCTGTGGCAGTGTGGAATCTGTCTCCATACAACCTTCCTTCCTAACACCAAGCTAACCTCTCACCCCAGAGCTGGGACTCTGTACCATTGCCAGCAGTGTGCAAGAGGTCAACACTCTCTTGGTTTTGCTGAAATTGTAGTATTGTCATTTAAATTTTCATAAACTAATTTCTCACTCTAGTTTTAATTTGTATTTTGTTTTCGTTTATCTGATCACCATAAGGATAGGCAGTTTTTCACATAAACGGGGTCACTTGAGGTATCTTGTCTATGAGATGGCTGTATTTTCCTTTTTTTTGAAATCATGCATGTGTGGGGGTGTACTATATGTTTGCACATACATGTGCGTGCACATACATGCCTATGTATATGTGCACAGGCCAGATGAGGATGCCAGGTGTCTTGTTCTATCACTTCCACCCATGTGACATGCTCTATCACTGCAGCTAAGCTGCCTACCAGCTAGCCTCAGCATTTCTCCTGCCTCCACCCACCACAGTGCTTGGATTGACATTATACCTGAATGTTTGCATGAGTTTTGTGGATTTGACCACAGGTCCTTGACACTGTGCACCAGACATTCTTACCATATCCCCAGACCTGAAATATGTGACTTCAGCCATGTTTCTGTTGGATTGTCTTTTTCTTTTTTTTTTTTTCAAATGTTTTTTTATTTTTAATACTTTATTTTTTTTTGTTCAAGTTACATCTCAGTAACAAACCCCTCCCTATTCCCCCTTCCTATCCCGCCCTTCCACCCTCTTCCCCCCAGAAGTTTCCCCTTTCAGTCCAACAGATGGTTCCTTCTCTTATAACAGTATTATACAAAACAATAGATATAAATATGCCACATTTATGAGAGTTAAATGGCCCAGTATACCTTCCTAATGTCCAGTTTATACATATTTGGCCCCTGACTTTAACATTCTACTATCTAACCAACTCCATGAGTTTAAAGGTCTATATGTGGCTCAACATTCATACTATCTTGCGACACACTTTTAAGAGTATCTTCTTAGATCTATAACACCCTCTTGATTCCTAAACAATTCAAAATTTAACTATAAGACTCTAGCTGTCTATTCTTCAACCACCTCAGAGACCTGAGAGGGATAAATATATTTGCTTATATAGGAAGTGCAGGGCCTGCAGCTTCCAAAACTAAGAAAGAACATACCAATGACTGCCTGGACAGTTCCCATTTTCTCTCCATACATTCCTGCATCAATCTTCAGCCTTTGGGTCCTGTTTCTCTGACAGACATTTTTGTAGAGCAGGGATTATGAAGGACTTACCTACCCTGTCTTGGCAGTTAGGCTGTCGACTTCCCTGCTACCAAGTTTTGTCCTTTTTGGACAGCAGTCTGTCTGCAGTTGGTGCAAGATAAGCATCGAAGAACCTCCAGTGTAAGATGGTTGAATTAGTGGCAAGCCTATCTCTTGGATTGTCTTTTTCTAATTGGCTCCATGTAGCATTATTTCTAAGAATTATGCATAGCAAATGATCCCATTCTTTGATTTGTCTTTTTATCTGTGCATTTTGTGATGAATTCAGATTTTGTTTTTGGTAAGGTGTAGTTTATTTTTTATGACACTAGCTATTATTCCTATTTATTTTTATACTGTATATTTTAATTATATTCTCCCAACTCTTCCAAGATCTTTTTCACCAACCCAACTTCATGTTCTTTCTCTCTATGTCTCAAAAAATCCCCAAGAAAACCAACACAACAAAATAAAAGTCAAAACAAATGAAAAGGAAGAAAGAAAGAAAATTAATAATAAAAAATTACCAAAACAAAACAAAAATAAACTACATGCATTTTGTGTTGGCCAACTACCCCTGGACTTGGAGCCTGCCCTAGAGTGTGGCTGATATACTCAGTGACACGTAGTGGAGAAATACAATTTTTTCCTTTCCCATCAGGTATCAGTTACAAATAGCTTCCTTCTTAGGACTGAGATTTTGAATCCACTTCTCCTCAGTGCGATTTTGTCTGGTTTGACTCTTGTGTGTGCTGTCACAGTTTCTGTTAGTTCATATGTATATCAGACATGTGTCTGGCAACCAAATTAATTTTAAATTTTATATGGTGACACACCTTCACATTATATGGCTTGGGTTTTATTGTTAATTTTTTTGTACTTAGATGTTTTAAAGGCATTCAATATCATATCCTACAGTTGCTACAATTTGACCTTTCATGTTCTACTTAAATCTAAAAGCAGTAACTTATTTTCATATATGATATAATAAGTGTTAAACCTATTTATTGTCTTGTAGATAACCAATTATATTCTTCAGAGCAGAAGAAGGATAGGGAACAAGGAGACCAGGATTGAACTGTCAGGACTCCTGCACTCATCTCTAATTTTTGCTTCAAATGATTTGTATGAAATTATTTAGGATTCAACTTTTGTCTTTTATTTTGCTTATGCAATAGTAATAACATTGTCCCATTACAACATTGTACACGTGTGTGTGCATGTGTTTATGCATGTGTGTGTGTGCCTGTGTGTGTATGCAAGTGTGTGTACAGGCCATGTGGATATGGGCATAAATGTGTGCATGTGTATTTGTGTATGTATACATGTGGAATCAGAAGGTCAACCTTTGGTTTCATCCAATATAATCTAGGCAAATTCTCAAATGAGGCTTCTTCTTCTAGGCGACTCTTGATTGTGTCAAGCTGACAATAAAATTTACCACAGGGTCCACCTTTTGACAAGTTGACAAATAAACACATCCTTGTTAAATTATAACCTTTCCTTTCATGTCCTAAGGTCTCATGTTAATGTTACAATATAAAACACAGTCCAACCTTTAAAAATCCTACCATCTTTATTTACAACACTTCAAAAGCCAAAGGTCTTTTTAAATAATACAAAGTTCAACTATGGCCTCCTATAAAATAAAAAAAAATTATTTCTATACTTTCATATTCCAAAACAGGAACCAGGGTAAGAAAATAATCAGACTTAAGCAGAAACAAAATCCAGCAATGTAAATTGAATTATGTAGGTTAATGTTCAGTATCTCAGACTCACTCTTGATTTTCTGAGCTTCAGAGGGTATGAGCAGGCTGGTCTTTTCAGACTTATAATCCACAGCTCATGAAATGTATCCTATAGGCTCAGGCTAGATTCTACTTCACACTTGCCACAGTCCTTGGCCTGGTGTCTGCCAGGAAGATGAATTGAGCTCTCAGCCCTCTGCTTTTTATAATATTGAAAAAATTTTTATTATGTGAATTTCACATCATGCACCCTGTTCCCTCTCATTTCCTACCTCCCCTCAGACCCACCCTCCAGCCTTGAATTCTGTCCCAGCATAAAAAACAAAATCTCATTGTGGAAGCTGCAGTGTGTCTCAGTGTGTCCCACAATATTCCTATTTGTCCACACATTTTGCTTGCAAATGTTCCTTAAAATGACTCCTTGGTCTGGTATGTGGCCTCTGGTTTCTGCTTCTTTGTCAATACTGGAACCTCACTGGAGCTCCTCTCAGACATGCTGTAACTGACCTGTGTCATGGAGATCCTGTAGTTTTGGGTTGTGGAACTGGACTTTTCTTGTACTCCAACAGTTCATTCATTGGGTAGATGTTGGGGTGGGCCAACTCAAAGCCCTGGATCTGGACTTGCAGCCCCACTTGCATGGCCAGTTCTACTATGGAAAGATGCAGGGACCGCTCTCCTGAATGCTTCAGCATGTGAGGGGCAAGGACAGCTCTCCTACTCTTGTGATCCCTTCTGGGCCAGATCTCCTTTTGGCCAATGGTGATGAGGGCAAAAGGGAGGGGAGGGGATCTCTCCCTAGTCAACACCACTACATAGCAGACTGAAGGCGAGGCTGTGTCTCCCATGCTTACTCCCTGGGCTAGGTCTCCACAACCCCCACATCCAGGGCCAGGCAGAGTTCTTCTAGTTTTTGGCATGTTTCCTGTCCTGGGAGCCCATCTGGTGCTTGCCTGGTACTGGTCTGGTAGTCATTACTTGCCATCCCATGGTGCCAACGTGTAGGTATCCAGTTTGCTTTTTTTTCCAGGAATGTTAGGCTACTATTCATTCAGATGTTCATAGGTCAGGACACTGAATGTAGATATGGCTTCTCTCCTGTCTGCCACCTACTGATGCACATGTGATATAACAGCCACATTTGCAATGCCTCTAGGGGCCATCCCTCTGCTTTTTAAAACAAAACAAAGCATCACTTCTTCCCATACATCTTTTCTCCACTAATGATGCTGGTTAGTTGTTATATAGTTATTGTATAGTTATTATATAGTCATTGTATAGCCTGACAAAAGCCAGAGTCATGTAGGAAGAGAGAAGCTCAAGTGAAGAGCCTCCCAGATGGCTAGTCCTTGAAAAAATTGTATTAATTGATAACTGATGGGAGAGGTACCCTGGCCACTGTGGGAAGCACCATTTTTATGAAGGCAGGGCTAGGCTGTATAAGAAAGCGACCTGAACCTGAACCAACCAGTCAGCCCACCAGTAGTGTTCCTCCATGGTTCCTGTCTTCACTTCCCTCAATGATGGACCATGACCTGGAAGTGTAAGAGAAATAAATCCTCCTCTCATCTCGGTTGCTTTTGGTCAAACTGTTCCATCACAACAACAGAAAGGGAAACAGAGAATGATGGCTGAATTGGGGTGTTTCTGTGGAGAACCTGGCCATAAGCATATGTGCATACATTCTATACATTGTGGGAAAGAAATAACTTTAGATGGAAACAGTGAAAGTGACAGTCATGAACAGTTGATTTAACAAGCAAACATCTCTTCCCATCTGCGTGAAGAGTGAGGGGAGGCTGAAGGGGCTACCAGCTGGCTATGTTGGCTTGAGATGGCTTAGCTTCACTCTGGAACCTCCCTAAGGGAGACAGAAGGGTGCTCTTGAGGTAAATACTGAGGGTGAGTTCATTATGTAAATATAGTTGCAAGCCAGATGTTCATAACTGGTATAAATCTTACTTGCCTGAAGCAATTGTACAATATTTTTTAGCTAGTTTTTATATCTCCGGGGGCTTTGCTGTCACGTTCCAAAATTACTCCCTCTCCTCACTGCACTGGGAGAAAAAAAAGAAAATAAATGGTTTGGATGGTCTCATGTTGAGGAAATTGAGTAAAGTGTGTTACATAGAAACAGAAGAAAGCAGGGATTAATCAGTCCAGATAATTACTGTCCATGAAGGCTGGATAAGATTTAAAAGAAAAAGAGGAAGGATTTTGCTTTTTGGTTTTTGGTATTCATACTTAGGTTCATAAAGTGAAGAAAGAATACCAGGGGGCTTATTTTCAAAAAACTAAACAGGCTTTCAGCTGCTTGGATCACATAAAATTCAAAAGGACAAATATGACTTAAACTTGCTTTACTGAAGCCAATTTTCAAAACCTGGTATTTAAATTGAGCTTAGGAACAGTCGGATAATCACACAGGCTCTTGGGGATCTGGTATTCACCTGCATCTTCGTTTTTTCTGCTTGGGGATTTGGGATCGCAATCGCTAACCTGGGAAAACCACACCATTTACACGTGCTTAAGCAGTCGCTAATTAGTTCTTCTGACCCTCTTGTAAACCAATAAATAGCCCATTTACAGAACATTAAAACAGAATTCTTTCCATTAAAAATGATTTCCTTTTCTAGTGAGCATGATCTAGGTTTAATGCAGTGTTAGTTAACATCAGGTTGTCCTAATGTACAGTGTATGCTTTCCAGTGCGAAGTGATTGGAGCACTAATTAGGCTCCCTGGTTCAGTCAATTAACTGAGAGGGGGTGAGTCTCTCTACAGTGATCTAAATATTGCTTATATTCTTAGTTTGTTTTTGGTCTATTACTTTTTGATTGAAAGAGCCGGAGACTAACGTGAACTTGTATAAAGAGCCTGGGAAAATGATGAGCCTAAAGAGACATTTTAGATCACCTCACCAGGTCAATTTAAAAGTTTCATTTGGATATGCAAATGAGCAACTGCAGTAGCCACTTCTTTTGAATTCTGACACACTCCTCATCCTACCCAAAGCACTATGGGTCCCTTGGTGCCCATAGTAGGCATCTCATGACTTGTCTAGGGAAATGCAGTATTTCTAGGGGTGATTGCTGTCACAGCACCAGGCCTGTTTTGTCCAAGAGAGCCAATCACAGAACAGTGAGATATGTAAAGAAGAAAGAGCTTAGTTATGTGGGGATAGGAGAGCAAACCTTAACTCCCCCTTCCCGAGGCACAGGCACTTGTACTTACAAATGAGTGAAGGCAAGACTGATGTCAGCTTGGGGAATGGTTTCTGTGACACTTCACAGCATCCTAGCTCTGAAAGTCAGGGTTAGCATATTCTGTGGACGAAATTTTCGTCTTCAGCATCCAAATGTCAGTCACTGGACACTTGCACAAAAGTGGGTGGTGGGTTGGTGATTTCAAATCAGTTTGAACTTTCTTTGAGAACTTGAGAAGCAGTTTAGGCAGCCATGATGATTGTAACCCAGACACCTGGAAGTCATTGCTAGCGGAGCTAATGGGATTACAGTGTTCAGCTAGGTGCCCTCCAACATCCCTGATGAAAGCAAACAGCTAAGCAGCAGCACATTCAGACACTTCTAGTTTTCCTTTGATTCCATGTGAATTTTTAATCCCATGGTTTTAAAGTCAGAATTTAACATTTCTGATATTATGATTTTTTTTCTTCTTAGTATTGGAGATGGAATGTGGGGCCTTAGGCATGGTAGTCAAGTCTACTGGCCACATCACCAGCTCACTCTTATTTTTATTTTGAAGATGGTTCTCACTAACTTGCTGAAGCTGTCCTTGAACTCATCCTAAAGTTCTGGTGAATCTTGATTTGTGATTTTCCTGCTTCAACCACCCAAGAAGCTGAAGTGGCAACCTTGTACCATCTTGTCTGATGGGACATTGAGAAGACATGTTAAATGTGGCTCTATTTAAAAATATTTATTATTTTTAATTATGTGTCTTTGTGTGTGTGTATGTCTGTGGTGAGATGTGTTCACAGAAGAGCAAGAGTCTGTACATGTGTTGAATCTCCCTGGAACTGGTGTGCAAGTCATTGTGAGCTCCCCATCATGAATGCGGGGAACTGAACTTTGATCCTCTGGGAAAAACATTTGTAACCACCGAGAAGAGCAATCTTTCAAGCCAAAATGTAGCTATTGAATAAACAACACAGACAATAGGTATTTTAAAGCTGTGTTAGATTGCACCCCAGAAAAATCCAGGCAATGAGTTACTAATTATGTGCTATCAAGAAAACATTTCATTGGGGGCTAGCTTACAGTTCAGAGGTTTATTCCATTATTGTCTTGGCAGGAAGCATGGTGGTACACAGGGAGACATGATGCTGAAGAAGCCAAGAGTTCTACATCTGGATCAGCAGCAGCAGAAAGAGAGAGAGAGAGAGACACTAGGCTGGCTTGAGCATTTGAAACCTCAAAGCCCATGCCCCCCATAGCAAACTTCCTCCAACAAATCCACACCTACTCCAACAAAGTCACACATCCTAGTTCTCTCAAATAGTGCCACTCCCTATGAGCCTGTAGGAGCCATTTTTATTCAAACCATCACACACAGTAAACTTAATAAACACTTAAAGGCAATAAGGAATACAGTTTTCCATTCTCTCCCTGTTCACCTTGTGTAGACAGAGGACACAACAGGATCATTGCACATGTGAAGTCCCTGTCACCATGTACATAACTTATGCAGACTGTCTCCAAGCCAGTAGCCATTGAATTTGTACAGTACACCAGAGGCCAGGGAGGAATAATACTAGAAAAATGAGGAAAAAGCATCTGGGGCAAATGTCTGAGAGTGGCAAAAAGTGAGCAAGCATTTGTTCTCATGTAACTGGTCACCAGAAAACATCTGCTTCTGCAGAGGTGACAAGGACACAGGTGGGTGAGTGGCTTTGTTTTGTGGTTGCCATTCAGAACTGGATTTCCACAAAAGCAGGTTATCAGGCAAGAAGGACTTATGCTAAAGGAAGGGGGGCTGACCCTGAAGAGTCTGAGGAACTGTTTTCTATACAGTGAAAGAAACATGAGCTGAAGGAAGGGAGTTCCTTGTCTTCACCTGGGGTTTTGGTGTGACAACATGCAGCAACCAAGTCCACCACTTTGATGTAAGGTATTCCATGAGGGCAAAAACACCAATCAGCTGGGTTTCTGTATAGGGAAAATTAGAATGAGAAGGTAAAGAAGGAGATATAAATTTCAATATGACCACAGGAGCAATTAAAGCATTAGTGATGTATCAGTTAATATAACTTTAAACCTCCATACCAGGGAATGTGCTTATTCTCCAGAGAACAGGGAAAGAATAATGCAAAAGGCTGCATACATCTAAAAATCTTGAGCTTATGTGGAGTACACTGAAATCACTGAGGTCAGAGAAAAGATCTACAGAAGTCAGGTGAGAAAAGCCTGAGTGGGTCAATGCTGGCTTGCAGAAGGTCATGGGGGTTCTTGTAGACAACCTGTGATTATCTGCCAAGTCTCCTGGAGCATATCTGAATTAGATAGTCTACCATGTTGGTAGAGGCCAATCACTGGTCCTATGACCTATGGAATAAAGTCTATTAGGATAGGAGGAACCTAGTGCAAATTTGTATATCTCCCCCATCCTTTGGATAACAGAATGAGTCAGCAGGAATGTTGCATCCCAAAAGGAATCATGGAGATTGGTTGTTGGTGGAGGGTCCTGTGCACTGTGTTTTCAGATGCTGATCTCAATACCCTGAGATCTGGTTAATGCCCTCCCATGGGTATTCTTATGAATTTTAAACCATCTCCTGCGTCCATTTGATGTAAAGAATGCTCCCCAATTATCCCTGATTGGATAATAAACATGGCTGACAGCCTATAGCTGGGCAGAAAGAGAATATGAAGGCAGGACTTAGAATTGGTTGGTGTGTCTAGAAGGATACCAGAGAGAGAGAGAGAGAGAGAGAGAGAGAGAGAGAGAGGAGAGAAGAGGAGGTAATGGACCAGGAACACATGACCACGTGAAATACCCCCAGAATCAGACTGACAGGCAGTCACCAGATTAGCAAGTGATGGGAATTTTTCTGGGTTTTTAAGGGCAGTAAGATTATTTTAGGTCAGAACCTGCCCTGCTTAAGGTCTACAGATCTTTAGTAAAATATAGTGTTTCCATGTTGTTCATTCTAGAACCAGAGAATTTTAAGGGCCATAACTAACCCATATAATAATAGTATTATACAACAACTGGTGTCTGTATTAGATATTTTTCTTGTTGCTGTTTCAAGACACTTGACAAAAGCAACTAAAAGTAAGATTTATTTTAGCTCACAGGTTGAAGGGATACAGTTTATTTTGGTGGGGGAAAGAATGCAACTTCAGAATGAAGTAGTTGGTCACATTCCATCTATAGTCACTAACTAGGCAGAGAGAGAAGAGTGCTCACGCTGTTTGCTTTCTCTTTATTCCCTTTTTATTCAGTTCAGGATCCCAGCCCATTGTATGGTAACACCCATACTCAGAATGAGTCTTCATTCTGAAATAAACCTCTCTAGAAATGACAACACAGACAACTCAAAGATGTCTATCCTAAACACAGTCTGGTTGGCGTGAAATTGTCTTTCACAGAAAATGGAATAAGGACTTGAAGGCCATAGAGACAAAACATTCCATTCTCTCCCTGTTCACCCTGGACAGACAGATGACAGAACAAGATCACGGCATATGTGAAGCCCCTGTCACCATGTACATGACATATGCAGACTGTCTCCAAGCCAGCAGCCATTGGATTTGTACAGTACACCAGAGGCCAGGGAGGAATAATACTAGAAAAATGAGGAAAAAGCATCTGGGGCAAATGTCTGAGAGTGGCAAAAAGTGAGTAAGTATTTGTTCTCATGTGACTGGTCACCAGAAAACATCTGTTTCTGCAGAGGAGACAAGGACAAGGTGGGTGAGTAGCTTTGTATTGTGGCTGCCATTCAGAACTGGATTTCCACAAACAGCAGGTTATCAGGCAAGAAGGACTTATGCTAAAGGATAGGGCGCTGACCCTGAAGACTCCTAGTAACTCGGTTTCCTGTACAATGAAAGAATCATCTCCTCATCTTCTCTTGGATCTTGGTGTGCTGTGGCAACTTTAAACAACCAAATGTAGCCACCAGCTTGGCAAGAGACTAGAGCCCTTTATAATGAAGATCTGAGCATGCCTCCCATAAGGACAGAAACACTATCAGGTGAATTTCTACACAGGGAACATAGAAATAGTAAGTGAAGAAAGAGATATAAATTTTAATATATTCATCAGATCAATTAAAACAGTTGGATCTCTCTAATACTTTGGATATGAAATACTACTCATAGGCATACACACACAAGCATGTTTGATCCCAACTGGTGGAACTATTTTGGAGTTGTTCAACCCTGCAAATCTCAACTCAAGAGCAGTTGGAGTGAGGACCACTCCCTCCCTGACCTGGGCCTGCATGTCCTGGCACACATAAGGCCCCAACTCTGCCACTCTTGAGGTGGTCTGTTGCCTGGTGACCAGAATACAGGTTAAACTTCCTCTCTCCTTATAAGGACATGTCCAGCAAGCACCTGGAATTCCTCTTCATGCAAACAAGGCATTCTCAGCAGCTTAGCCCTGGCCAATGATGTACACTCACCCTGAAAGCCTCTACCTACTCCACAAAGGTTTAAGTCACCTTTGTTGCCCTCAATTAAACAATCTGTCTCATTGAAGCTGTCTCCCAAGAAGTTTGTTTCTTGCCGCTCTCACCTGATACCTGAGGCTGTTCCTGCCTTGTTCTCCCTCTCCAGTCTCTGGTCATGATCCTACATTAATGGAAGGGGAGTGGAGTGAGAATGACACTCTAGTACTACCACGTGCTTCTGTTGCTGTGGTGTTCTGCTCAAGCTTATAGGGTCAGATAAGTCGGCCAGAACCCTGTGAAACTGTGAGCTAAAATGTATTTTTCCTCTCTTAGACCACCCTCTCAGGTGTCCAGGTCACACCTAACTGATAACCCCTTTAAGTGTTCCAGAAGCTGTAACAGGCAGAATCTTGGGAGACTGGATAAGTAGCCCTCTTCTGAGGAGCTGTGAGGATATCCTAATCATATAAAAGAGCCTTTTATTACCAGTGAGCGTGAACATAAGTGAATAACACTCAGTACACTTTATCAGACACAATTTATGTGTCATCCCACACTACACTAGCCTGTCTCTCTTGCATCCACATATGATGCTCACCTGTTTGTCTTATTTTTCCATTTCACCTGGACCAAGCAAGTGCTTTCTGCATGCTAGTCTGTGGTCCTAGCATCCCACCCATCTCCTCGCACTCCCGGTTGTTTCCTCTTTTCCAAGGGAGATAGTTCTGGGCATCAGAATAGTCTTTGCTGCAATTCCATAGAAAGCCACAAGAGCTCAGTGTGGATGCCCACCCTGAGCGCATAGTTGAAGCCTCTTTCTTCACCGTTGGCAACTGAGGGAGGGAGGACAGAAAACCAAGAAGGGCATGTGGGCTTCACTGTGCTAGAGAGAGAGACAATGGACAGCTTTATCAGGTCTGCTTCATTTCTCATCTTTTTCCAAGTAGAATGTCCACTCTCTCTTGTGGATAAGAGTCATTGCCTGGACTTCCTTGCAAGGATGGGGCCAGTTCAGTAACACATGACCTTAAACACCATTTCCTCCCGCCCTGCCTCAATTTTATTCCCACCTACTCTTCAACAAGGTGTCAGTGCTTAGAATTTACATTAAACTGTTATCTTTCAGAACACCTTGGCTAAGATACTATGATTGAATCTTGTTGAAGGTTTGACTACAGGAGCCCTCATGTAAGCAGTAAATAGTGGTCGTTAGATATATGATATTCTCTAGAAGAAGATTTCCATATTCAATTTTGAGGAGGATCAGAATTGGAGAGCTAAGTGAGGGTAAGACAAGCAACCATGAGAACATCCACACACTTGCTGACATGATGACCAATGGAGGCGCTAACCACGCAGCACACATAAGGGTGTGGGCATTTTGTTCTTCCTAATTCAGATAGCTCTGAACACCCAGGTGTTCACATGCTGAATGGATGCAGAAATGTCCCCTTAGAGCTAAGGTGGTAGTGTCAGTAAATGAAAGGCTTGGGTCAGGCTGGTGGTGTGTAAATTTTTTATACACAGATTTTTTTTTTTACAGCCATGTTTCTGGCAGACACATAGGTATGCTTCAGCAGTGAATGGAACACCTTCTAGAAAATAAATCACCCTGTAGCATTTATTTGAATGCCCCTTGCCCTAAAACATTTTAACAACCCTGTCATTTATTTCTTCCAAATCATCTATCATTTATTCTCTCCTGGCTGATGCTACATTTATCCACAGGCTTGGCTATGATATGCCATTAGAGGCAACAGCAGAGTGGCTCTGGGTCCTGAGGGCTCCCTACTTCCTTGTTTAAGCTCAATGTTCAGAATGAGCATTTCTGTTGTTGAAATAGAAACCGCATGTTACCAGAATTCTATGGATCATTACCAGATGAGGGAGAAGTGGGGCTAGAATTTGAGTGACAGAAGTGATGGAAGAGAAAGAGAGAGTGGAGAGAGAGGGGACAGAGGATAGAAGAGGAAAGACAGAGAAGAAAAGAAAAAGGGCAGAGAGGGAAGCAAGAAGAGACAGACAGTAGAAAGAGAGTGGATACAGAGAGAAGCAAGGAAGAGAGAGGAGAGGAGGGAAGAAAAAGACTAGATACAAAAAGAAAGTAAAGTGAGGGAGGAAAACGAGAAAGAGGAAGTAACTATGTTTTGTTAGTTTACTTACTTTAATTTTTAATAAAATATTATTTATATGTATGTGTATCTGTATGAGTGTATGTGTAAGGGTGTGTGCAGATATCTACAGAGCTCAGAAGAGGTCATTAGATCCTTTGGAACTAAAGTTTCAGTGGGCTGCCTGACATGGGTACTGAGATCTGAACTCTGGTCCTCCTCATAGGGCAGCAAGGTCTCTTAATCACTGAGTCATTTCTGTGGCCTATATATTTATGTGAAAGGTATTTTGTTTTGCTTGTGACTGGGTTTCCTGTATTTCAGGGTAGTCTCAAATTCCCTATGTAGTTGAGGATGATCCTTCACTCCTGATTCTCTTGCTCCCACCTCCTATATCCTGGAATTACAGAGATGTGTCACCAGACTTCATTTATATAGCCCTGGGGCTTGAACCCAGGGCTTTGTGATGCTAACTAAGTGAGCTACATTCCCAGGCCCAACATAAAGAGTCTAACAGCTTAATGATCAGTGTATAATAACAGTGGAAATGATTTTCCCAGGGTTATTTCAACATATTAATTCATTTGATTCATACTACCACACTACAAAGTAGAAACAATTATTACTATCACATTTTATAGAGGAGGAGACTGTCACCAAGGAGATGAGCAAGTTGTTGCTCAGGACCACATAGTTTGCAAATATCAGTATGGGTACGAACCTTTAGGGTCTGGTCTCAGAATCTGAGCATATGACCACCCTTCTACCTACTCCAGATTTGCTCAACTCATCAATGAGGAAAATAAAACCAATATTTTTTAATTAAAAATTTGTTACATCATGTGTGTATGTGTGTGTGTGTGTGTGTGTGTGCATGTATATGAGTGTGTATGCATGTATATGAGTGTGTATGTCTGTGTGTGTGGTGAGTGTATGTGTTTGTGTAACCCCATTGGCATGGGCTGTATGTTTTACATGTCTGGACCCTCTTGTCTTATAACCAGTGTGTTCATACTGAAGTCCTAGGGTCTCTTCACAGGGCAGGTAGAGAAAGGAAGTTCTGGGGCTAAGCAGTAAAATCACCTAGTTAGCTGAGAGAATGTTCTAGAGATTAGCAAGGGGAAAAATCATGGAAATTAAATACAAACAGGTAGCTTGCTGGTAAATCAAAGAAGTAGTATTTTTAATCCAAAAATAAAAAATAGGATAGGAATGCGTGTGTCTTCATAAAAGGTGTAGCATTCAAAAGCAAGAGGGTCATTTGACAAGGGAGTACAAATATAATTAAATTGGCAAACATAACCCTTCACTGAAGAGGAATGACTCACCATGCCTTGCAGCTGGATGAGAGTAGCCTCTCTTGAGGCCATACAATTTCCATTTCTCTGATTCCATATTTACCAAGCAGCCTTCACATTTAAATTCAATTTCTCAGTGTTCCCTGACCTGGATAAGGAAGCAGTAAAAAACCACAACATAACAACAACAAAACTGCCACAAAAATGCAAATAACCTGCTTGCTTTAAAGCAATAATTTTCATAGAAAATCATTGAATTCGTTCTCTCTTGTTGTCTTAAGTAATGCTATATGGGTCTTAGTGCTGTGCAGGGCCCCCCCCTTCCTGGCTCTAATGGTAGCACAAAAAAATGAGCGAAATAAAATGGTTATTCTCTTTTGTGTCCAAAGTCCTGAGGTAGACAGTGCCGTCTTAGTAAAATGCAAGACTCATCCAGAAGAGCAGACCTTCCATTGCGGGTCTTGCTGAGAAAGTCAAGTCCTCTGCATCCTATGAGGAAGGGACAAACATTCTGAGATCACTGCACACCTGGCACCCCTTGATCTTTATTCCCCAGTCCTCTATCCTGTGAGCTAGCACTGACCGTGGTGAGCCAGCAAAGTGTCTGTATTCCACCACAGACTGAGAATGCTTGGCTCTCATGATAATGCTCAATTAATGTTGACACTATAAATCTAAGGAATTGTTTAATTAAAAAGTATCAATGTGTGTGAGAGAGAGAGAGAGAGCTGCATGTGTATAGGTGCCCATGAAAGCCAGAAGAGGGAATCAGACTGGAGTTATAGGTGGTTGTAAACTATCCTACATAGGTGTGGGGACCAAACTCTGGTGCAAATAACTTCAATGTGTTTTTAGTTTCATCCACCAAAAAACTATAGGAAACAGAAGCATCGTATGGCTATTTTAAGGTCATTCCATTCTCATTTATCAAGGATGATGTAGTTTGATAGCTCTTTCTCACACCTCCTCTCCTCTCTTGCACGCACACGTGCGTGTGCACGCGCGCGCGCACACACACACCCACACACACAGACACACCCACTTCCTTCACAACACTACATAACTTTTTAAGTTGTTTTTTGTTTTTTTTTCTCCTATCACAGACTAGAGTCATTTGCATTGTCTGGAGTGTGGATATGTGGAAAGAATATGAAATTAACATGATTAAAAAATACACTTGAATAAACTTGTTTCCCCTTGAGTTATTTGGTTTGTTTATTAGCTCTTAATAGCAAAGGGTCTTTGGCATTACCCAGTTAGCTTTGGTGTATGGGTATCTCCTTGGGTTAGTCTTAAGATGTTATAAAATCACTTAGGTATGGTGGCACATGCCAGTAATTTCAATACTCAGAAGTCTGAGGTTGGAGGAACATGAGTTTAAGCTCAACCTGGACTATCCTGTGAGTTCCAGGCTGGACAGAGCTATGTAATGAGACCCTGATTAAGAGAAATACTTAAAAGTACTCAAAAGCTGTGTAGATCTTACATATCAACTACAGAAAAGATAAAATACGTCCTAAAACAAAGGGCATAGAGTTGATGCAGAATGGCTCCAAGTATTAGAGAGTATATAGAACTGGTTGTCACCCTGATGTGTGACCTTGTAACTCAAGTGGAAACAAGTTTATTCAAGTGTATTTTTTAATCATGTTAATTTCATATTCCTTCCACATATCCACACTCCAGACAATGCAAATGACTCTAGTCTGTGATAGGAGAAAAAACAAAAAACAACCCCTGAGTTGGCTAGACAAGGCTTTGAATACTCCTCGAGTCAAGGCTGAAATCAGCCTAAAATTAATATGCAGTCTTCCTTCCCACCCCTTCCCTCCTCCATGCCACTGGTTTTTCATAGTTAATGTCTATGTGGAACAAACTCACTGAACTGGTTTTCAACCCATACTCCCCAAAGCCTCCTCCAGAGTCATAAAACCATGAATAAGAAGAATTAGCAAATAGAAAGACTATGATTTTAGAGCATTTGGAGTAAATGGGAATATAATTAGGTGGGTGCTGGTTTACAATTAGGAAAGGGATTATATCAGCTTTTACTCACTATCTACCAAGGTAACCTGGAGGAATATGACTAATTTTGGGGGGGGGGCGGGGATTACCATGTTAGCCCATAGCTCCAGGCCAGCCCCTTGCTCTCCTAGCCAATGCTAACATTCCAGGCCCCTTCTCAAAGAAAAAAAAAAAAATCACTGGTTCCCACCCCTGCTGCCTTCCAAATGCTCTCTTTAGCCTGACACAATTGTGCTCTCCTAGTAGGGCAATTTTCATGTAGAAATGGGCTTCCAATTGTGTTGACACACCTCATTAGCTGAGGCCGACCTCTTAAGTCAGGGACTTACATACAGGTGTTGAGCGCTGCAAGGAAACGAAAATAAACTAACAATTTGAGAAAAGCTTCAGCGTTCACTAAAATGAATTCACATTCTGAGTCAGTTCTAGCTGATTTCAACACTTGTCGTTGTTGTGACTATTTTTTATTTTGCTTCATCTTCCTTCATTCCGAGCTAAAAAGTCATCTATTTGTGGGTGACTAGGATGTCACTGGAGATAGCTTTGGCCTCTGAATTAGAGTGGGGTGGGGTGGGAAGAGCCTTCTATTGTTTCTCTCTCTAAGGTTCCTGCCACTATGCCTTTCCTACATGGCCAGGTGTACATGCCACTAAATCCATTTTAATGTTTTATTTTAGCAGCCTCTGCTGAGGCTGTATTTGGCAGTTTACTTTACTTACTGGCTTATCCAGTGAGTCGTTTCTCAGTTATCTAAGGAGATATATGTGCAGAGAGCTGTAGCAGGTGTTTAAGCCTTTTGGCACGGATTGCCACTTGGAAGAGGATCAACCTAGTTTGGGCCATGTCCTATGGTAGCAAATCTCCCCTGCCCCCACTCTGTAGCTTCCTACCACTCATTGATGATTTACATGTCAGGAGGAACATCTGGAAGGTTCTATTAAATAAGATGACTCTGATGGCCCCAGAAATATTCAATAAATATGTTCCCATTAAAAGACGAGACTGGAGACAATTGCTTTTCCATTTTCCTCTTCTTCCTCCCCTCTCAATTTTCTTCCACAAGCTCTTTCATGCAAAAGAGAATTGCTTCATAAGCCTGCTGAGTGCAATTAATAAGTGACGCTTGCCTTCTCCTAGACACTTTTAAAAAAAAATGTTACATGATTTGCTGTTGCTTACATCAGAAATGGGAGGGAAATGTCAGGAGGAAGCTGCTGCTGAGAGGTCTCATGTGACAGGCCAAACTGCCGAAGCTGGATAGAGCAGAACACTACAGATCAGTGGAGACTAGCAGAGCAGACAGCCCCGGGAGAGTTGCCTTTCCTAGGTGACACTGCACATTTATTTCCCTTTAGGTGTTTTCCTCATGAGTTACTGTCCTGCAAAGCACATCTCAAAGCCTTCCTGGGGTAAAGTCATTGTTTTCAGAGCGTGAACCTTTTCCACAGTCAACACGGGATTCCCTTCCTCCATGTCATGGATTATTCTTAGTTTAGCTTTCAGTTTGTCTTTTCCCTTTGTGGACCGCCAGTGCTTTATTCTGGTCGTTACTGCCATTAATGATGCTTTCAGACTGGTCAGAGAACAATTCTACTTTTGAATTGGGCCATTACACCTGAAATAGGCCAGTAGCCTACCAGCTGAAACGTATGTTCTATTCTGCCTAAAAGTGTTTCCTGTAATCCCAGTATTGGGACAGTCTTTACTTGTTTCTTAAAAATATGGAGATGCTACTTTCTTTGCTAGTTTATTTCAAATTCCTTGTTGTTAGGGGGAAGAGGAGATCCAAGCATTCTATCCATTGATAGCTAATCTAGCCTTAGCTAGATTTATCAACCCTAGCTCAGTAAAAAGAATTGCCCTCTTCCCAACATACAAATAATGACTGAAATTATACTGCCGAACACCTGATGGATATTCAATAATACCAAAGTAGAATTAATTAATTATTATTAAGGCTGCACTGCACATATACCAGGCAAGTGTTGTGTCATGGAACCACAGCCCAGATGTTGTTTTTCTGTTTGTTTTAAAATATTTTATTGATTAAATTTGTTTGCTGGCAAGTTCATAATGTATAAATTGCATTCTTATCACTTTCTCATCTCTCTCCCACCTCTATCATTCGACCTTCCTCCCTATGAGTGCTTGTCCTACATGTCTTTTTTGTTTGTTTGTTTTGTGACCCACTAATTTTATCCTGGACTGTCTGTGTGACCATTGGTTTGGAACCTCCTATTGGAGTCTGGTGAGCTCATCAGTAGGTGTACAACTGAAGACAACGTCCATTCTTCCTCCAGAATCCATCAGTAGTCAATAGTTGTTCATCAGGGCGGGGATGAACTCCTCCACAGTCCCTGATTGGCTGTTGATAAGTCCATTCTTGTGCAGACCAACTCCAGGACATCATAGATGCTGTGCTATTACACTTGCAATAGTTGTAACATTCCCTGAAGATAGCATTTCTCACACCTTCCCCCCTTCTTCCATCTCTTATGGTCTCCAGTGTTCCCTGAGTCTTAGAGGAATGGTACGAATGTCCTGTTAAGGAACAAGACAGATAGCTCATAAATTAAGAGTGCTTCCTGTAAAGCCTTGAACTCATTGGTACAGATGACAACTTCCTGAACAGAACACCAATAGCTCAGGTTCTAAGACCAACAATCAATAAATGGGATCCCATGAAACTGAAAAGCTTCTGTACAGCAAAGGACACTGTCACTAGAACAAAATGGCAGCCTTCAGATTGGGAAAAGATCTTTACCAACCCCACTTCTGATGGAGGGCTAATATCCAAAATTTGTGAAGAACTCAAGAAATTAAACACCAAGAAACCAAATATTCCAATCAAAAAATGGGAAACAGAGCTAAACTGAGAATTCACAAAGGAGGAATCCCTAATGGCAGTGAGACATTTGAAGAAATGCTCAACATCCTTAATTATCAGAGAAATGCAACTCAAGACAACTTTGAGATTCCATCTCACACCTGTCAAAATGGCTAAGATCAAAAACTCAAATGGTAGCACATGCTGGTGAGGTTGTGGAGAAAGGGGAACACTCCTCCATTTCTGGTGGGAGTGCAAACTTGTACAGCCACTGTGGAAATCAGTCTGGCGATATCTTAGAAAACTTGGAATGGCCCTACCTCGAGACCCAGTCATACCACTTCTGGGTATCCACCCAAATGATTCCTCACCAAACCACAAGGACATATCCTCATCTATGCTCATAGCAGCCTTATTTACAATTGGTAGAAACTAGAAACAACCCAGATGTCCCTCAACTGATGAATGGATAAAAAAAATGTGGTACATTTACACAATGGAATACTACTCAGCTATCAGAAACAAGGAAATCATGCAATTTGCAGCCAAATGGATGGAACTAGAAAAGCTCATCCTGAGTGAGCTAACCCAGACTCAGAAAGATGCACATGACATCTACTCACTTATAATTGGATTTTAGTACAGGATAACTAACTATTCTACAACCAATACACCAAAAATATCAGGAACATAGACTTTGTTACCTATCAATGGGACAATTTGTCCTAAGGATGCTATGATGTAGGTCCCCAGTGCAAGAGGAAGCTCTTAGCCCTCATGTGACTGTTGAACTGAGAGGGGCTGATATGTAGGGACACTCCATATTGGAAGAGTGGGATGGGTGGGAGAGGGAGGAGAAGTTGGGAGGGTGGAACCAGGAGGGGTGGAAAGAGGGCCCTATGATGGAGATGTAACTTGATCTAATAAATAAACATTATAATAATAAAAAAGAGTGCTTCCTGCTCTTGCAGAGGACTTCAGTTCCCAGCAATTATGTCACAACCTCCAGCTGGAGCCTATAACTCCAGCTCCAGGTGAGTCCAATGCCTCTGGCCTCCAAGAGCACCTTCACCTGTATACATATATCCACACACATATATGCACAGAATTAAAATATATAAATTAGTAAAGTATGCCCTGTTTAGGGCTGAGCACACAGCTGTCAATTATTCTCAGTACCTTGAGTAGTTATAAATCTCTGCCTTCACTGTTGGTCACCTCAAAGAAAATATTTAGAGTTAAGTTCAAGAATAGCATTTGTCTGTGAATATAAATTTAAATATTTAGAAGGTGGCTTGGAGTCATGTCAGTTTAGTTAAAGAACAATAATACATTTCTCTTTAGGGCCACACCAGACTTTGGTTTTGAAAGACATGCATTCCCTCCTGTGGAGTAAGCCTCAAATTCAACTGTAGAACAGTTATTCCGATAACAATCTTGCCACTATTGCATCAGGGGTCACCTCTTAGCAGGTTGGCCTAGAATTCATAAGGTATACAGCTTTGTAAAACCATTGATGTCGTTTTTCCTTCAGCAGCCTGCACAGCACATTCCAGCACTATAAAAACTTGCCAGCAGGGAGGACACTTCCATTTCAGTTCTAGCTTGATTTCTCCATATCTTACTACAAACATATGTAGGGCTCATCTAGTTTGGATGGGTGACTCAGAGAAGCCTGGGCCTACTAATTAACAACTCCTAGGAAGGTATCTCACCTTTTCAGCTCTTTTCAAAGATCCAACTTATACTTGGGGCATACAGAAGAACAGACCAGGATACTCTCAGAACTTCTAAGATAGAATTCAAAATTGAGCTAATCCAGCTTCAGCTGTGGGAGTAGAAGGGCATGAATATAGAAAAGGAATCTGATATTGGAAGATTATTCAAAGGGGAGAAGAGGTAGTGTGTAACCCAAGGTTAAAGATAATCTTACATCCAGAGAGCCAAAGAGGCAGATAGTCATCTGTTCATGAATTGATGTCAAGAACCTAGATGCATGGATGTGCTACAAGTATGGGTTACTATAGCAAGTGTGGGACTGGGATATGTGAGCAGTAGATTTTTATTTTGAACAGTGTTGAAGGCTGGGAAGTTCAAGGACTTGGTTCATGCTATGTACTTCCCCTTGATTCACACATATTTTCTTGCAAGATCTTTATACAGTAGAGCAAGAAATCATGGCTGTTACCCCTTCTGAAGAGGGCGCAAATCCCATCTTGAACAGAATTATCTCCATCCCAGATACAATCACACTGAGGATTAGGCATTAACACATAAATTATGATGAGAAATGAACAATGCATAGCACACTGTCTGAGCCTAGGTAACAAAGATGAGTCAGGCATGCCTAGGAAAGAATCCCTGGGGAGACTTGGTACATGGGTCAAGTGTTATGGTGACAAACTCAATGACTTAATATGAAGATGAACTTCCTAAATTCATACACTGGAACTGGCTGCTTTCATTGTATGGGGCAAGTGTTAGCCTACAGTTGAGAACTAAGGAGTCATGTCTCTAACCTATACGTCAGTCTGCGCAGAAGAAGCCACATTAACTTTAGAGATAATGGGAGGGGATTAGGTGAGAGAACCATGTAGTGATGTGCAGTGGGATGGGAGGTCTAGGAAGCAGTAGAGAGCAGCCATGGGAAAATGGCCCTCTAGGGACGTGTCTGTGTCTTTGGCACACCTGCTCCTCTGACTCTATCCCATTCTTCTCTCATCAACTGCCATCTTCCCTGTAATGTAACTGTGTGGGTGAATCTCCGCGTTGCCCCAGGAAAGGATTATCTAATCTACACTTAGTCGATGGAAAGAAAAGAAGTTGTAGAACACTTACTTTTGTGGGGAATGCTCTTAAGTAGTTTTAGTAGCATAACTGGTAACCTTTGTATTGAGCTACTGCCAGAAGGAAAAGGAATCCAGATGCTGACACCTCTGGAGGATGCTCAGAGTCACCAGAGCCAAATATTTGGGAATATTTTGTGTTTTGTAACCCATGGCAGTATTGATTGTTTTCTATTGTCTTCTGTGGAAGCCAGAGATAATTGTTACAAGAAGGCTGGCTTGGGGCAAGTAGGAAAAGGGGCTTCTTGGTTGTTCCAAACATGGGAGTGGGGCAGAGAACTACAGCCTCCGAGTGTCAGCCTCCCTTCTGCAACCTGCCTCTTATATGTCTCACTCTAGCTGTGTTGCTGTGGCCTAATGAAAACCATTTCTTCATTCTAATATCAGTAAACACTTGAAGGAAGTCTCATTGGATGCTTTTGGTTGTTCTTATTTCTAAATTTTGTGTTAATAACTAGACTAATTTACAAGATGGTTTCCTGTGCTCAGTGACTTAAATAAGGCAAGTTTATTTATATCTTCAGATAGTTTCTTAGGTACCCTGTGTTCTGAGAACTGTCATGCAGAGCTGAAGAGGATGCATTCACCCTGGAAAGACACTTCTGCTTCCTGAGTTTAAATTAAACCCTTGACATTATAAAACATTACAGGTATATAACCATTGTCAAGTGTGCGCTGTTCGTATAGAGGGCCTTTTCTTTTAGTATTGCATTATTGAGAATTAAGTTAAAAATTCTTTTTATTGTGTTTTAATATTTTTCGGATGTTGACAGATCAATATTTCCAGCTTGTGCACACACTCTACCTAAGGGCTGTGAATCATATTTGCTTTGAAAGAAATAGCACTTAAGGACTGTCAGTCAAGTCAGTTGTAAAAAACATAGAATTAAAAAAATTATTCTGCCTCCTCACATCTAAATATATCTAACTGGTTGGAATGTCTATGAAAGACAGCTAAGCCATACTTAAAATAAAAAATGGTGCAGTTACAATTAGTCAATGCGAAGAAACAGCTCCAGGATTTTTATCTATGTATGTAAAATAAGATTATGAACAAAGCACGTGTGTTAGGAAATGGCCCATGTCCCTAAAGTTGCTTATATTTCAATATTGGAAAATTTAATTCTATAACCCTTATACCCTGATTGACAAAATTCTAGACAGGTATGTAATTTCTAATCTCAGGCTGGCCATTGCTTAGCCACATTCTCTCTCTCTCTCATTCTCTCTCTCTCTCTCTCTCTTTCTCTCTCTCTCTCTCTCTCTCTCTCTCTCTCTGTGTGTGTGTGTGTGTGTGTGTGTGTGTGTGTGTGTGTGTTAGAATCACATGTAGTCCAGGATGACCTGAAATTTGAGCCTCCTGCCCTCATGTGCAGAATGTTCCAATATGGCCAGCTTCTTTATAATCTGTTTAAAACAACAAATAACTCCACCCCCCCAAATTCCTACTGATTTAGTCTCTTTCTTCCCAACGTTTAATCCCCTTTTCATGCTACAGGTTAAAACCAAAATACCGAGAGTTACTTGGAGTCCACACATACAGGTAAGTGGCAGAGTGCTTGACTGACATGTTTAGGGTCCTAAATTCTGTCTCTAGCACTACTAAACCGAAGAGTCAATGACAAACTTTCATACTTGTTTGACATAGCCCTGAAAAACTAGAGTTAATATCAACAGAGCTTGATACAGAAAAAAAAAAACCCTTAGCAGTGAAACTGACTTGCTTAATTAACATCTGTTTACTGTTTCCGAAAGTAAATAAAAGCAAACTCATTCTTCTAACAGCTCATCTACTAATCACCTAACAACTGTTTATCTAGCGAATACTTGCTGTTGGCCTATCCTTGTGTGCATATATTTGATCTTCTCCTTGTATGAGCTTTCATTTACTCATCACATAATTTATATTTACAAAGTGGTATTTGGATTCTTTTGGTGCATTACCACCAGGAGTGCCAATAAAGGAGCTTTATTGTGTCATAATACTCTTGATTGTATTTGTATCAGTGTGTATGGAGTTTGTGTTGGCAAATAGAACAATGGACTGTACCATTAAATTAGCACAATTTTGCAGCATTGCCTGGCAGAAGCTCACACTTAATCCAAGAGGTTATTCAAGCCTATCCAATATGATTACTCTATAAATATTTGCCCATGCTCAGCAGCAGCCATTAGATCACTAATCATACATAGGTTTGGTATAGTGAAGAACCTGAATGTCAGCAATTTGAGAAACAAAGGTAATTAGTTTTGATTTAGGAGAAGAGTAAGTCGGAGGGAAATCCATTCCCACAGTACAATGACTGTTTAGAGAATACATGAGTGGGAAAACTATTATTGTTTGCCTAGGATTTTGAGGAGGAATGGAGAGACTACTAGGTGAGACATACAGACACATGTGATGTGATGGTCACTGGCAGTAATTAGCAATAAATGTGAGAGAGCATGGATGTGGGTGGCAGTCATACAACCTTAATAGTACTACTCTAAATAAATCCATGTCTACGAAAACAGAAAGTTCTTTGCTTTATTATCTTCTCTATGTTTACATTTGGTTTTATGTTTATTTGAGACAGCTTCCCAGTCAGCCTGGACTGTCCTTGAACTCATTATGTAGCCAAGGATGAGCTTGGACTCCTCCTCTTCAAGGCCTTACCTTCCAAGTGTTGGAATGACACCCACGTGCCACTGCACCAAGGTCCTGTTTTCTCTTTCTAACCAGATCACTGTCCCTGAATTCCTACCATAAGGGATTCTGGGAACAGCACCAGCATTGACAAGGTAGTATTGTTTTGGGAAGAAGGTAACAAAGGAGACCGTTACCATCACACAGAAACTGTCACCAGTCTTTGGTGACACTCCATTGTCTCCGTCTTCTAAACCTGGTCTTAAACCGCAATGATACCCTACTCCCCACCTCTCAGAGGGAGAAAAACAACAAGAACAAAAACTCTTACTTAATAAAATTGATTCTTAATATTGACCCTCAACTTGACAAGATCTAGAATCACCTTGGGACAAGGCTCTGGGAATTCTGGGAAGGAAGAAGGATCTGGATTTTCTAGATTAGGTCAATGGAGGAGATGGCACCATTCCACGTGCATGAAAAGGAGAAAGCTGCTTCAGCACCAGCATTCACCTGTCTCCAAACTGAAGATACGGTGTGACCGGCTGTCTTCTCAGGCTCATAATGTCAGGTCATGTCACTTTCCTGCCATGAGGGTGTACACTCAAACTCTGAGCCTAACTAAATGTTTCTTTGCACTGCTTTTGCAAGGCATTTGATCCCAGCAATAAAAAAAGCAGTTGGTATAATAACACACAACTTTACAAGGAGCAGAAATTAGCACAACATCCTTGTTCTAATTTTTGAGAGGCAGTGTCTTTCAACAGAATGCTGGTTAGTCTGATTCAGTAAGTGGTAAAAATTAATACTGGTTGAACCCAAAGTTGTGCCGAACATTGTGTCATCGTTTAGCAATATGCTCTCATTTAATTTAATAATCATGACAATATCATTTGGTAAGACTTTTTAGGTCCATCTTAAATGTGAGATCTAATAGATAACATCAGTGGGCAAGGTAGTTAAGAATGCTTGTTGTTAATTACACTTGATGTTTTGTAGAGGACTTGGGTTTGATTCCCAGCATCCACATGGTGGCCCACAATGGTCTGTAGCCCCTGTCCCAGACAATATGCTGCCTTCCTCTGGCCTCTGTAGGCACTGCACACCCCTGGTGCACATAAATACGTGCAGTCTAAATGCTCACATACATAAAATAAAATAAATATAAAAAAAATAAAATGACCTCAATGAGGTTAATTGGACTGGCTGGTTTTGTGTGTCAACTTGACACAAGGTAGAGTCATCAGAGAGGAAGGAGCCTCATTTGAGAAAATACCTCCATAAGATCCAGCTGTAAGACATTTTCTCAATTAGTGATCAGTGGTGGAGGGTCCCCCATTCTATTGTGGGTGCCATGGTCCTGGGTTGCTGGTCCTGGGTTCTATAAGAAGGTAGGCTGAGCAAGCCATGAGGAGCAAGCCAGTAAGCAGCACCCCTCCACGGGTTCTGCCTCAGCTCCCAGGTTCTTACTTCATGTGAATTCCTGTCCTGACTTCTTTCAGTGATGAACAGCAATGTGAAATTTTAAGTTGAGTGAAACTTTTCTTCCCAAATTTTCTTTTTGGTCATCGTGTTTTGTCACAGCAACAAAAACCCTAAGACATCGGTTTACCCAACTTCCTTAGGAGCCAGGTTTCTTCACTCACATTTGAAACCTTTGACCAACTGTTTCCTTTCTCTGGGTCACACGTCTCTTTTCTGAAATAAGAAGAGATGTTGTGAAATACATCAGGGAATTTCTGATATTAAGATTGGAGTTTGGCTTTACCAGAAAGCTCCTGAGCTCTGTGCTGAGTGACAGATTCCATTTTTTTCAGCAGAGTCCCCTCCTCTGCCCGATCTGTGGAAACTCTAGATCCTCTAAGGAGTGTCAGATAGCCCTCGGGGACGTTACAGGCCTAGCCCTTTCCTAATAAGAAACCCACCAGTGAACACCTGAGGATTTCTGGAGCTACTTCTCCATGCTAATGAAATTTCCTGGTGCTTTGGCTTTCAGCCAATGATATTTGTCCATGCCTCTAACTGTACGTGGAGTTCTTTCCCTACCCCTGCTGCACATGGGATAATAAATACTGCATTTCCTTTGTTATGATAGGACCATACTAATCAAGTATCTTGACACTCTTATCCCCAGTGAATCAAACACATTCACTTCCAAAACCCCTCCCCAATGCCCAAAGGTTTATAATATTCCTAATTCATGAAATAAATTTTCTTTCTCTATTCTTCTACCATAGCTGTCTAAGTCTCAGCTGTTTATTTTGGGCTGGATCAGTTGGCCTACCTAGTCCTGTTTAGGTTGCAGGGTCCTGATTTGCTGCCACCACCTAGCCAGGTCTCCTACCACAGGAAGCCAGGGCTCATCTCTGAGTACCCGGAGTACCAGCTCACCCCCACTCCCCACTGCTGCTTGCTTAGCCAGGTTTGCACCAGACACAGACTCATGCCTCGCGGCTACCACAGCTTCCTAGCCAGGTTTGCGTGCTGATCACTGCCACTGTTCTCCCTGTAGCCACCTCTGTAGCTTACAGAGAGGCACTGAACTGCCTTGTCTCTCCACAACCATCTGGCTGTCCCCAAAGCAGTCTACAAATCTACCTGAACCAAGTCAGACTCCTAAAGCTGCTTGGCTTGGTCCAGGGTCTCCAAGCTCCTTGAAGCTGCTCATCCTGGCACCAGCAGTTCAGCTAAAAGAGCAATAACCTTTCGGGGCATGCATGAGAGAGTTAGGACTACCCTAAGTCTCCTGCTTGCTTATTAAAAGAGATGTAAATCACCGGCAATGGAGAAAATCCTTTCTCCTGCCCCTCCAGCCTGACTAGACATCCTGAAGGTACAGATCTCAGTCCATGTTCACCTTTTTCTTCCTGGATCAATCTAGCCCTGACCTTCTGGTGAAGGAGTGTACATTTCTGGCCTAATATCAGACAAGGCTGGAATTCCCCACAGGATGCAGATCAGCAAAGAAAGATGTACATTTTTTGGTTATATAATTATATGTATGTGAGTATGTATGTATGTATGTATGTATGTATGTATGTATGTATGTATGTATGTATGTATATAATCACTCTCCTACTGGGAATTAAATCTATGTCCTCACACATGACTTGGATCAAAATTCTCAATGGAAACTGCTTGGGGAACTACTAGATTAGACAATCTGCTGCATAGTTCATATATTTTTTTTTAAATCTGTGGTTCTTGACTGTCTAAACTATATACTTTTTAACTGGCACAAAAATATTTACTACAGAAGAGAGAGCATCTGGGGTGGTATCTCAGTGGTAAAGTGCCTGTCTAGCATATGCTAGATTCTAGATCCCATGTCCTGGAAAACATACACACACACACACACACACACACACACACACACACACACACACACACACACAAAAAAAAAAAACACACACACACACACAAAACAGAGAGAGAGAGAGAGAGAAGAGGAAGAGGAGGGAGGGGAAAGCTTAGGAGGAGATGAGAGGGAAAGATCAAAAGATATGATTGCATAATAATAATTATCAGATAAAAAAATAGAAGAATTTGTATGTGTTACCCTTGCTTTAAGTTTAATCAATTAACTGATCATTACAATAACCCCATTAGACAAGTACCATTATTTTTGTTGGTTTACAAAGTGGGAAAATGCAGGACAGAGTGGTCAAAAAAACACACAGACATTCACAAAAGTGAGTGGCAGAAATTAGATTCAAACCCAGTCACTTGGTTTCAAATCAAACAGTGAGAGCAAGGAGAATCACAGAGCACTGTGAGGAGTTTTAAAGTATTTTTGTTAAAGGGCTTGTTGTGGACCAATACTGCCCCCGCCATTCTTAAACCTCCTTCCACATTTCCCCTTTGATGTTCATATAGACTTGGCTACCATCCCCAGTTCTAGTGGTAATCCTATTTAGTGTAAGAGATTCATGTGTATTCCACTTAACAACTCTTAGAGATATCTACCTGATCAAATTGAAATAAATTTGCATCCCAAAGGCTAGTATCATGATATATTATCATTCTGGGGACAAATGCCTCTCACAAACCTGAGGGGAGACATTGCCTGGAATGTGGCTAACACCAGGGAGCAAAGAAGAGAAATAGGAAGATGACACAATGTGATTTTATGAAACTTTATTCAGAATCCCGAAAGACTGACTCAATAAAACTGTTTGAGTTTAGGTTTGATATTCTCATACCAGCCACATACAAAGTTCCAGCACACACAGAGATGTGAGGAAGGAGGGAGTTAGATCAATCTCAGGGTGTAGGCAGTTAGTCTGATCTTTTACAAAAGGACTAACTGATTTTCAGGCAGATCTGAGATAGTACCAAAGGAACACCTCTGATGCGGTCCGAGGGCTTCACTGATTTATGTATACAAAAATAGGATTTAGAGAACAGTTGGGTACTATGCCAAATTAGCAACATGATAGCAGTAGATTCACTTCTGTGACCGGTGAGGTCCCCAATCATGGGCTTTTGGATAGAATCACAGTATCAGGTATCTGTTTCCTTCTGCAGAAAAAGCCTTAAATATAGTCAGGAAGTAATTAGTTACTCCTCCCATATTTGTGCCACTATTGCTCCCATAGGAATATACTGCCATTTTGGTCATTATTGTAGTTCACAAAGTTCACAGTTGAATACAGTATTGATTATTTTTTCCGCCCAGCAGCCTATACAGCACCTTCCTTTGCGACTTGTGAGTTTTTTTTTTTTCTTGCATTTTAAAATACCCTTTCTTTGTTCTGTGTATTTAATGTTTTAGCTATAATATGATATGGGGTGCTTCTTTTACAGACCTGTCTATTTGGTGTTCTGTGTGTAAGAAACACTTGTATGGGTTTGTGATCTATGACCCCATTGAAGATCTAGTCTATACCACTGATCTGAGACTATTGCTTTTCATGTATGTTTGTAATTTATCATTTGGTCTTTCCCACAAGTTCCTGCTTCTTCTTATCTTGCATTTTAATTCTTTTTTTTTTCTATTTCCTTTGATTGAGCAGTCCAATTCCTCTACTTTGTCTTCAAGTGCTGATAGTCTACCTTCTGCATGACCCAGAGGAGGACTTTTGACTGAATTCCCAGTTGAGTCACTGAATTTTTCAATCCCATTTTCATTTCAGCTTAAGTTTTCTTCAGTATTTGTATCTATTTATTGAGTTCAGTTTTCCAATCCTTTAGTTTCTTCCTATTTCAGTGAGTGGTTTATTTGTTTGTGTTTTCTTGAATTTCAATCTGGGGTTTAGTTCTGTTCCGTTTGAGTTCATTCAGGTTTTGTGACCTCTTTAAACTCCCTCAATTTTGGATCATGTTTTAAATTGTTATTTTAATTTCTGAGTCTTGAGGCTTACTGAGATAATTCTCATTGCAGAACATTTTTATGGTAGTCTTTGGGGAGTTGCAGGTTGCCTTGATCTTTTATATTATTTGTGTTTTTGTGATGGGTTCTGGGCAAGTGGAGTTATTTCATTGGTCACATGTCTTCTAGCCCACATATGCAGACTGGGAGTCTCATCCTGCTTTTTCTGTCTACATATGGCTGATTTGAAGTCAGGTAGGTGAAGTATGTAACTTACGGTCTTTCAGATGGTTGCTGCTGTGTATTGATTGGAGAGGCTGCGGAAATTCCGATTTAGTGGCTCCTGGTGTATCGCAGGGTTTCTAGGCAGTGGTGAGTTTTCTTGAGTAAGGTCCAGCAAAGGTCCCTGGTATAGTTTCCAGCTGGGTCTGGCTGTGAAAGGGCAGTGGCAGTGAAGGGAGGGACTAGGTGGAGTCACCTAGAAAGCATGTAAACACATATTCTTTCTTTTTTTAATGGCTACATGACAATACAGAGTTATTTAATCTCTGTTCTCAGCTTCTCAGTTTATGAGTAGAGGGTGAAACTTATCTGTAAGTGTTATTTTGAGGCTCAGAATATCGTAAGAGAAAATCTAGGGTGAGGAAATGGATGTATTTTAAATTTTTAAAGGCATTTGGGGAATAGAAATTATTTAAACCTATGTTATAAGTGAGTCATCTTTGTCAGTGCTTAAAAGAAAAATGACATTTAATTTACATAAAATATATGTCCCTTCCTATGAATGTTTGTAAATTGGTGCCTTACTCTCACTCTCGGGTTTGTAACACACTGGAAAATATGAGTATTTGATGCATGAGAAAACTTTTAATTGAGTATAAATGTATAGCTCTATTTAAAAAAATCCTTCTTGGTTGATGGCAAAGGTTTTGAATGACAGAAGTCAAACCAGAAGTTCTCAATTTGTGGCTAGTTATTCTCTGCTCATCACAAAAATTCTTAACACTGTTTAATAATCTCAGTGCCTGTCACCCCTTTCTAATGCAGAGGCTATTCCTCAGTTATTCTTGAAAATCCCTACTGTTGCTACGATGTTTCTTTTTCTAGAGAGAAAAAGGCTTTCATTTACAGGGCTGTCAGATGAGGAGCTTCCTGAGCACACACAGACTCCCACTATTATTGCACATCACAGAGCTCATGCCTGTAGCTTGAAAATAGAAATCTTTGGTGTAAGCATTTGGCTGTTTGACAGCTCTGTTCTAAATTTTGAAACTTGTGGTGCTGTAGAGTGCCTGTCTGACAATGGTGTACCAGAACTTAGTCGTGCAAAATAATTACTAGTCATGGTTCCTTGGCTGAAGTCAATAACTCCCTGCAAAACACAACATAATGCACAGATCTAAAGTTACTAAATCAAAACTGAGAAAAAAAGAATTTTAAACAAGCTTGACACAGGGAAAAAATGGTCTCTGTGAGATTTACCAAGTGATTTCTTTTTACCTATGGATGATTCTAATCTAGGAGGAGCTTTCTGATAGAAAAGATGGTCATTTCTATTAGTACATTTTGATAATTGAGACAGTAATCTTACATGCTGTCCAAGAAATCGGCTATTACACAGACAGTAAAGGCTGTGCACTGCCTGTTTTCTGGATTTGAAACATTCTGTGAATTCAACATTTGAAATTCATCAGTATATCACTGAAGGGCATCATCAAATTATCACATATGTTGTATTAGTCAGGGTTCCTTAGAGTCACAGAACTTATGGAATGAATCTCTGTCTCTGTCTTTTTCTATACATACATACGTATGTATGTACACACACACACACACACACACACACACACACACACACACACACACATATGGAATGTATTGGAATGACTTACAGGCTGCAGGTCAACTAATCCAACAATGGCCAGCTGCAAATGGAAAGTGTTGCAGAATATTTGATCACATTGCGATCTCCGAGAATTGTAAAATCTGTTTTAAATGTGGGATGATGCTGTCTTTAATCCTAGAGCTTTCTGTTTTCTGTAAACAAATACATGTGATATGGATCTGTCATAGCACACACATTTAGTCCAAGAGCTTTCTGTATACAGGATTAAATAAAATTAACCTTTGGTCAAGCGACTGAGGAAGAAACCAGCTGACAGAGATTAAACAGAAAGGTGGGACATTGAGCTGGAGGGAATTTAAGACACTTAAGACAAAAGAGCTTTTTAGCTTTGGGCTTTCGGGTTTTTTCTTCTGGGTTGGTAGAGCAGGAAGGTCAGCTGTACTTTCTCTGCCTCTCTGAGCTAGCAGGTTTTCATCCCAACATCTGGCTCCTGAGTCTTCCTTGGTAAAATTAAATGACTAGAATATCTTAGGTTTTTAAAAACAACAGGAATCTAAAGTCCAAGAATCTAGTAGTTGCTCAGTCCCACAAGGCTGGTCTTCTGTATAAGCTGGAATTCAGAAGAAGTAGGGTCCAGTGGGTGTACTGGAAAAGTGAGTGCAAACAGGTCCAGAAGGAACAACCTCTTCCTTCTACTGTCCTATGTAGGCCTCCAGCAGAAGGAATGACCCAGGGGAAAGGTGGGCCTCAAGCTCTGGATCAAAGACATGTGTCGGTCCAGATCAAAAGCGTGCATCACC
>CAJQZJ010031925.1:3803330-3833093 GCA_907164525.1 Lophiomys imhausi
CCTCAAGATCTGGATCAAAGACATGTGTCGGTCCAGATCAAAAGCGTGCATCACCCCGCCTCAAGATCTGGATCAAAGACATGTGTAGGTCCAGATCAAAAGCGTGCATCACCCCACCTCAAGATCTGGATCAAAGACATGTGTCGGTCCAGATCAAAAGCATGCATCACCCCACCTCAAGCTCTGGATCAAAAGCCTGTGTCTTTCAGTGTCAAGATACAGATCACACTTGTGCTCTGTATTTCTGGATTGTAGTTCATTCCAGATACAGTCAATATGACAGCTGAGAATAGCTATCACACATATTTATACATATACAACATAAGTGCAAACTTCATATACACTAAAGTTTATACATTTATAAATATATGTGTAGATGAAGACCTATTTTTGCTTACTTATTTTAGGTGACTGAAATGGTAAGCTGCCTTCCCTCAGTCCTTAATAAGATTCACAAATCAGGAGAGCAGCAGGTCTTAGATAAGTCAATATTAATCCTGTAAATGGTAGTAATGTCTTGATGTTTCCCAAAGCCTTTGCCAGGGAATCCTGTCAAAATTGGGTGGTGTTGCTTGATAGGCTGAATGAGAAAACTAATATGCTGCAGAATCCTATGTAATTGCCCTTTAGCATTTTCTCTTCTTGAAATAGCTATTGGATCTTTTTACAAACTCCTGTGTGTTTGCTTCACCTTTGTTCCCCTCTTTGCTTTCAACTTAGGGTCAAGGTGGCACAAGCCGAGATGAATATGCAACTATTATTCTCATAGCTCATTGCTTGCTTCTGTAAAGGCCACAACTTTTAAAAGCCAATCTTTGTGGTGTAACTTGGATCTGATGAGATGCACTAATTTTGAGTGTTTAAATCACCAGGTGTGATAAATCTATATCCCCATGTAATGAATACCCTTATCTGCACAAATCTATATCCCCATGTAATGAATACCCTTATCTGCACAACCCTAGAAAGTCCCTTATGCTCTTCTATCGGTCTGAATACTTGTGTTTCTAAAGCTGTTTTGAAACTCAGTTCCCACTGTGGTGGTATCATGAAGCCAAGCCTTGGTATCTTTATAGAGAGGTTGGAGATGATTGCCTTGAAAACAGAGTGAGCCTCTGTCTTACAGGCAGAGCAGAGCCCTCATTGACATCAGATCTGCTTGGCATCATGGCCTCAGACTTGCCAGTCTCCAGAACTGTAAAGTCCTGTTCCTTCTAACTCCACACACCTAAGGCATTTTCATCATAAGAACAGAGGGTGAACTTCTTTATTCCCAGCCATTTACCTCCGTCATTATAACAAGAACAGCCACTTTCTCATTTCTATTATTGTAAATTAGATTAAAAAAAAACTCTTTCACATAAATGAAGTCATATGCTTTTGAGCTTGGTCTTCTTTTGTTTAGCATAATAATGAGATTGAATCATGTCGTCATGTGATTAGTAGCTTACTGCTTTTTCTTATGATGTAGTCAGTAGAACTTGCATGAATATACCATAATTAGTTTATCCACTCTTTCGCTCATGGATATTTTGATTGTTCTTAGATGTCTTTCTTTGTGGCCAATTCTTACTTCTCTTGGGTTATTATCTAGCAACAGTCTTGTTGGGACATAAATCTGTTTATATTCATGAGGAGCTTTGAGACAGTTTTCCCAGTTGGATGATATAATGTTAGACCCCACTATTTAGGCTATAGTCTATTATGTCTGGAAAGCCCTGAGTTTGGCACTAGGTAGTGGATTTCCCAGTGGGGTTTCCTCCTCTCTGTCTGATTTGAGGAACCTGACCCCCACACTCTCTACCTGAGGAATGTACAAAGTTACAAGCTTAACTTCCTTTTTCCTAATAAAAACTCATTCAGCAAACCCTTGGGATTCCTGGAATGCCTCTCCATGCAAATGAGGCATCACCAATACATTAAGCTCCAGCCAATGATGTACATTCATACTGGAAATCCCCACCCACTCTACAAAGTTCTATATAACCCTTCTTTACCCCAATAAAGTTGAACAGCATTGCTGAAGTTGGGCCTGGAGTATTAATCCTTTGTACTTGGATCTGTGCAAACCTTGCCCCTGTCTTCTTCTCCCCTTGACCACAAGCATTGGTAGCAACACAACAGTCCTCAGTAAAAAGAGGAGACACACAATATTAGAGTTCAATATTCTCTACCATGTTTTGTCTGATTGTGTCTGTCTTTGTACTTTTTCCCTTTTAATGCATATAGAATTAAGCTTTAGACAGTATCCACAATTCAAAAGAGTGGAGTTAATCATGAAGTCTGAGAAAAGTGTTTCTCTCAAGCAACTGGCCATCACAAGCAGATATGGAAGTAGATAAAACAGAGGTGCATGGTTAGAGAATGACAATCCCTCTGCATGTTTTATCTGCAACACAACAGAACACCCCCCCACACGCCCCCCCCACACTATTGTTTCTCTAAGTCAGACAGAATCAATTAGAATATTTTTAAATTCTAGAAAAGGCTGAGAATGGACCTGTTCTACAACTTGAAAACAAATATCCTACTTACTTAGTCTTCTGCAGTGAGTTACAGACAATTCTACAGTCTTAAAGCCAGATTGACACTCTTAGCTTTTCACCCTCAGACTACTGCACTCACATTAATGCCAGCCAGGTCTATCTCTTTGGACATACCTGTAGAAATGTTTGGGAGAATAGGTCAAAGTTGTGGATTATGATTTTCATATCTGTGGTGACTAATGGCATGACACACTTTTAATGCTCATTTTAGCCACCCATATATTTTCTTCTGCAAAGTGTCTGTTCAAATATGTTTCCAATTTTCTGTTTAAATATATTTTTGTATATCAATAATTGTCATATGCAGTATTTTGCATGTACTTTCTTTGTCAAATGTATTGGAAGTATTTTCTGTGGCTAATCACATGATGAGTACATTTTTCAAAAAGGCTAATGATCACAGTTTTTAAGCTTTTGTTGCCTTGCATATGAGAAAACCTTTCTTGAGTCCTGTCTGTAGCATACTTGTCCATGCAACATTACGGAGTCAATTAATGTTTGGGGTTTAGAGAAGCTTTAGAGTGTTTTGATCCATTTTGATTGAATTTCTGTATGTGGTATGAGGTATTTTTTTCTATATGGCTACTCAGGCTTGACAGTTTCACTGCTTTGTCCAGAGTTTTCCTTTCTCTATTAAATTGTCTCAATGCATTAGTTGAAAAGCAATGGGCTAAGTAATTGTGGTTCGATGCCTGGACTTCAGTCTGTCCCTTTGACCCATTTACCTGTCCTCAGGCTCTTCCATGTTCTCTTGACTGGTTTCAGTTGGTTCTGCCCTTCTTCTGATGGATACTTTTTCCTTTTTGTGGGTCTTTTAAGCCAGACTGCATATAAATGTCCATACATTAAACAGGAAGACAAACAAACAAACAAAGCCAAAAAAACCAAAACCAACCAGACAAACAAACAAACAACCAAAAAAAAACCAACCAAACAAACCCCCCTCCACAACCCAGCCTTTATATGGCAGTTGGCAAAAATAAACAATCTAATATACACTTAAAAAGCATATTATAGGCTGGGGACATGCTCAATGGTGGAGCTTCTACCTCGCATGCACAAGGCCCTGGGTTTGATCCTCAGTACGGCCAAATATTAGTAGGTTATATAGTTGAGTAGTAACATTTCCACATGTAGAATGTTGCTTATATTCAGCTCCATTTTCTTCCTTCAAAGCTTACCACGTTTTCATGATTGTTTACTCAGATCTCTAAGTGGATGCTCTTAGACACTGGGGTGGAAGTTGCAGACACTCTTGTCCATTTAAGGACAAACAAATATCCAAGGGAACCAAAAGCGTGACAGACACCCGCTTTCCACCCATTTGCAGGAGGCACTATAGGCAAGCCTTTCTCCTACTTCCCCATGATGGTTAAAAGGTTGGGGGGACTAGAAGCCCAATGCTTTGTCCTTCAGGACATTTCTGGCTCCACCTCTCCCACCAGGGCGTTGTTTCCTTCATTACAGCAGCTGTGCTTCGCAGAACGATCTTTGCTCTCTCCACCTCCAAGTCAATGACATTTTAAACTGTTTTAATATTTACCACAGGGCTATTTGTCTTAAAGCTTGGATTGAGTTTCAATGAACGATTTTATCTTCGGGTTAAAATGGTGATAAGGAGAAAGGTTGGAAACTGGAACCCTTCTTTTCACTCACACTCATAGAAGCTAAATAGCAATCCTTCTCCTCTTCAGGTATGTAAGAGTACACCAGGGATGTAAGAGATACCTAGAACCTGTGTTCACTCCTCACAAGGGCCCACAAAGTAACTAAATACAGAACAAAAGCCTGCTATCTCTGCTGTTTATTATTATTTTGTCCCTTTTATTCCAGGTCACACACTTGTCTTGGCAGGTCAGCATGATATTCTCATCTCAGTACTGACTAACTATGTTTCAGACAGCAAGCTGCTTCTTAATTCCTTTTTGCTTTTGGAAAGGGGGTAGAACATAGAATTGTCTATTAAGTCTTTTAAATTAAACAGAGAGTGGGTAATGGTGGTGCAAATCTCAGTACTTGGGGGCTGAGGCATGAATGGTCCCAAGTTAGAGTTCAGTCTTGTGTATACAGCAAGTTCCAGACAGAGCTAAGTAGCAAAATCCCCTCTAAATTGAACAAACAAAACCAAACTTAAGAGGCAGATAGACAAATAAAAACCTGAAAATTATGTGGCACATACTGACGAAGGAGAAGGAGGGAAGGAAGAAGAAAGAAGGGAGGGAAGGAAGGAAGAAAGAAAGACAGAAAGGAAAAAGAAAGAAGAAAGAAGGAAGAAAAAAGGAAGAAAGAGGAAAGAAGAAAAAAAGATAGATTCCTAGAGTGATGTCGGTTACAGGTATAAAATGTTAAATATCCATGAGTAAAATAACACAGTTGGGAATATATCACACTTAGAACTTGTCAGGGAAGCCTTCAGAACTGGTTCTTGGCCGCTATTTTGGGGCTGTGTGCAATAGCTTTGATGTTGCCCTAACGATCCTGTCTTCTTGCGACACTTTTCTAAAAGTCACTGTGAAAACCACACAACATTAATTGCCTAACACACGCAGAATTTCTCTGGTTCCACTTTGCATCCTGAAGGAGGGACAAGATTGTCACAGCAATAGCAATAGAGCCCCACCCCCACGACTTCCGAGACTTAAATTTTCTAAAAAGTGTTTTTTTTGTTTTGTTTTGTTTTTTAAAGTTTTCTAAATTCAACGCTAAGGTCTTCTGTTTCCAGGGACATAGAAGTTAGCAGCCTTCCTTGCTCTCCTGCTCAGGAGCCTGAACAGAACTGCAGAGGTCCTTGGCAGAGAAAGATCTTCAGCCACAGCAGAGCAGAATCCCTGGCTTTTATTGGTGGGCGGTGGCTGCAGTGACCGCGGGTGACTCAGGGGCGGGTTTTGGCAAACTGAGGAGGCGGGACTTGGCGAGCTCAGGAGGCGGGATAATTAATAGATAATTAGCCAGAAAGAGGGCGGTGCTGGCTAGGGTCCTCTAGGTGAAAAGTCCCCGGAAGCGTGCATGCTTGGCAGGGCAGTTTGCGGTGCTTCTCCGGGGACTCAGGTGGGTGCACGTCAGGGGCCAGGGGTGCTCCGCGGCAGCCCGTGCTGCTCGCCGACATGGAGCGGGTAGTGGGTGCAAGGGGCCAGTGGGTAGCAGGTGTAAAGCTAGAGAGAGTGCGTGTGCCTGTCTGAAAATCTTTTGTTCTCATTAGCTGCTTAAATGTCTCTTTTTGTGGCCTGCTGTAAAAGAGAATTGGCCTCTCTGTTCCTGCTTTAACTTTTGGTTTCTCAAACTCCAAGCAGACTCTTGGGAGCGGGAGCGTGTGTCTTTTCATGTTTAAGAAAGAGACGGTTTTCTTATTTTCAAGCCCAAGTAGCATTCCCTTTGAAAAGGTCCCTTGATCTTGAGGGAAGGAAAAAGTACATGCCAAGTTGTAGCAAGATGAGAAGTCATTGTGGTTTTGGCAACTTCTGCTCATTCCTAGGGAGTAAAACTCCACAGTCTCTGCTAACTTGGACATGGAGGCCTTTCAACTTGTGGAAAGGCAATTTACTTTTCTAGATTCGTCTTTGGTAGGCCAGAGAAACCTCTAGAAGTCTTTAAAATAATAATTTTGATGCCAGATGATGTATGAAGACTTGGCAGATGAGGCTATCGTGGTACTAGAGCCAGATGACCAGAGCCCAGCGTGGTAGCCCTTAGGAGCTGTGCCACCCGCCCCTTCTGCACTGTAGTCTGGAGAAAAAGGAAAGGGCAAGGGCCTTCTTCTTTGGGGTCAGTCTGTGTTGTGGTGACTGGACTGAGGCTACAGGGGAAACACCTGAGTCTTTCAGTCTCCTTGCTGTTTGGTTCAGTCTCAGGTGTTCCTGGGAATCTAATCACCTTTATTTTTCTTCTTCCTCCTTTTGCTCCAAGTATATGCCAAGCAGACATCAACTAAGAGTTGTAAGAAAGGATCCCAGGTAAGGGTCGCCAAACCTAAGTTCCCAGGATTCAGGCTGGAGCCATTTTGTGCTGTCTAGGAAACACCTCATTCAGGGAGTTTGGGCAGAGTGTTGCTTGTGTCTTGTGTTTTCCTTGGACATTTCCAAACGAGAGGACTGATGTATGCTGACAATGGTTGGCTATTTTTTAAAATGACAAATTTGGTCCCAAATTGCATATTACTTTGTGACAGACAAGTATTTTTAGGAAGTCATGGGGGGGTGTTTCTTAATCCCCAAAGCTCAAAAGGAAAGTCAACATGATCCCCAAAGAACAGCTGACTCCCCATGGACTCCAAAGAGCTTGTGATTTCCCCATAGCCATCCCTCCCCCATATCCACCTTCATATCCACTCATTACTTATTCTCCAAACCTACCCCTCCTACTTGTTCACTCTCAAATCCAATCCCATATCCACCCTCACCCATAGTCATCCCCTCCATCTGACCCTCCCCTAAAAGCCATCATTATTTGAGGCCCCCCATTTTCTTTCAAGTCCTCTAAGAAAGCTGAGGCCTCGGACCACCTCATTCCCTTCAGAACATTCCAGACTGACAAGAGGCAAGCCTGACCATTGCAGTCCTCTTTTCTGTTATCTCATTTCTTTGTTTGCTGCTTTCAGTACGTTCAAAACTGAAGAGTCATGGCCTTGTGGCTGTGTGCCCAGATTTTCCGGGTTTCACAATTCTGATACAGTGAGGCTAACCAGTTTTGAGAAGAAAGGATCTTTGCTCTTCTTGGCCAAGGGCCCATGAAGGGAAAGAGGAGTGCTTCTCAGCTGAAGATGGCATCTCGACTGTGAGATACCGTACCAAGGTGAAATATGGCAACAGGAGGAAATGCTTCCAGGAGACCACAGCACTCTACAGATCCTAGCCTGGGTAGGAGAGAGTCTAGGAGTTACAGGTTGGGGAAAGGGCCCCAGTCTGGTGGAGTCTCTGGTCTCCACTGTGCTACCCAGCCTTATTTCTGTCCTGCCAAAGCTTCCTTTCTCAAAAGTAGAGAAAAGTCTTTGCTACGTCAGTGTTTCATCCCAAGCTTGGTCATCACCCAGGCCTGTGATGACTATTAGCATCTGGTGCAGTTGTGGCTGGGACAAGGACTTCAGGAGCCTGAGATGTGCGTTTGTAGCAAACAGCTGTGGTGTAGTGTTGCTTTCTTGAGGTGTCCATAAAGCATTCCAACACAGGTGCTGGCGTGACAGTACTTCACAGCCAGGGAAGCGTCTAACAGCTGCCATTAGGGAGTCAAATTACTCTGCCCACCAACATATCTACTAGCATACCAGAAAATAAATATCAGAAGGCGTGCTTATAGCAGGGACTTACTAAAATTAATAATGGCATTAATGGTGTTTAGCAGTGCTTCAGTATGCTTAACACCTTCATAGCACTGGAGTGAGAGGTGGCCTTAAAGAGAGGTCTGGTATAACCTTTCGAAAACCTGCAATGACATCTTTAGTGATTAGAACAGTGCCACGCCACGGTAGGAGTTTCCTTACCAAGCTCTCACTTGGCACCCGCAATGTGCTGGTGATTATTAAAGTCCTCCACAGTACTTAGTGGATAAAAGAATCCTCTACGGCTGGATCTCCCTGTAACATTTCAAGGGTGTGGTAGTGCACACCTGAGGCTGGATGTCCCTGTAACATTTCTAGGATGTGCTAGCGCACACCCGTAATCCCTGCACTTCAGAGGTTGAGGCAGGAGGATAAGGAGCTCAGGGCCAGCTGGGCCTACATAGGAAATCTTGTTCTACAGGTATGGCAACTCAGTTAATTTGTAGGTAGTAAGTGGTATGTTGAAATCTACCTTGACTCCAGGCTATTTCTAGAGTCTGTGTGAACTCAACCTCCCTGTGTTCTCTCAGGGCATAGCCTTTTTGTCTCTATGGGACTGAGCAGTGTGCCAGTCAAGATAAGGATAGTGAAACGGATGGATGGGTACAGAAAAACCCATCATTGTAATTATGTATTTCTTGTAATCTATGATTTATTTATGCTGTTCTTAGATTGTTTCTACCTCATTTTAGGTAGAATCACCTAACACCTTATCTGTTTGTTTGTTTACCACTTCGGTCCTCCTGGACACCTTCCATAACGGCAAGCTTTCAGTGAGTGTGTTTTCATTATTACAGAGCCTTGCCATTATTCTGGTATCAGTTAGGGACAGCAGGCTCATAACAAAAGAAAAAAGATCCAGAATTATTTTGCCTTCTTTAATGCCATAAGTGTTTCCTATTTCTTAACGTTCTTACCATTACTCCTCATCACGTGATTCCCCTCTTCCTGGGAAGCGGAAGATGTCTGAGAGGGGAGGTTCATGGGCTCATGGTGTATATTAGCAGGGACTTGGTGCTGGCCAGTCTCCCAGAATCACAGGCCTGAGGAGTTCTGCCCACATTCCTGGCCACCTAGCTACTCCGCTTGTGTCTGCTTCTTATGTGTTGTTTACAGATGCAGAAAACTCATCATTGCCCTTTCCATGCAACTTCTGACACCTCTGGACTTCCCCACTAACTGCTCTGGAAGATTCCTGATTTTTCTCCCCTTCTCCACCACTGATTTCCAGCATGCTAAACAACAACAACAACAAAAAAAAAAACAACCACCAACAATGAAACCTTTCTCAACTTTTGCACTAGCACTAAAAAGGTTTTATTTTAGGAACGATCACCGGGACTTTTATTTTGAAGGTTATTAAATAGCAGAATTTTCTACTTGATAAACTTCCTGAGTTTTTTTTTTTTTTTTTTTTTTTAAATTAAACCCCTTGTTGTATTTCTTCAGATCTCTGTTCAGAGGCAAGGACCACAGGGATTCTTTATTAAGCTAATTAACTTTACATGAGCTCTGAAGGATAGGGCATTTTACCATGACTTTTATTCCCCCGATACCAGAACAATAGCAGATATATTAAAAACTACTGAAAGTATTATCTTGCACTGAGATAACACACTATGCTTTCAAGACCATGACTTCATAGAAATGGATCAATTTACTGTCATATGTGGAATTTTAACAGAACGTAGTGCACAGTGAACTCTTTATTTCATCTAGCAGTAGATAAAACAATCAGAAAAAAACTGCATCTGTATTGAACATGTACAGAAATTTTCCTTCTCACTAATTTCTAAACCGTCCTGTATAGCTGTTTGCATGGTGCATACACAGCATCAGGTGTTACACATGATGATGAAATGTATCCCAGTCTCATCCTGTTGCCGCGATGAAACACTCTGACCAAAGACAATTTGCAGAAGGAGAGGAGAGGGTTTGTTTAGCTTACTTTTCCAGGTCATAACCTATAGCTGAGGGATGCCAGGGCAGAAACCATAAAGGAATATTCTCTTTCTTTCTCTCTCTCTCTCTCTCTCTCTCTCTCTCTCTCTCTCTCTCATTCTCTCTTTTTTCTTTTTCAGCCCAGGCCCTCTTGCTTGTAGTGGGCTGGTCCCTCCCACATCAATCAACAGTTCCTTATAGACATGACCACAGGCCAATCTGGTTGTGGCAATGTTTCAGTTGAGGTTCTCTCTTCCCAGTGAATTTAGATTTTGTCAAGTCCACAATAAAAACTACCTAGCGAAGATGATTTGAAGTATTGGAAGCTGAGAGGGAGGTATTGCATAAGCAATGCCATTGATGGGACTTGATCATCTGTGGCATTTGGTCCCTTCAGGAAGCCTGCAAGGCCACAGGACCCTTGGGATGACCGTGTGGTTTCTGCTAGACCACATGCAAAGAGCACATTTTTATCTTAAGGAGACAAAATTCAGAGTTTTTATAGAAAGCTTCAGTTTCATCCAGTAAACACGTAGTGCATGGTATATGTAGGAAGAAGAAAGAGCACAAGAGGTGGGAGATGTGGATGCTTGGGTTGGCCACAAGCAGACATCCAATTTTTAGTTGAATTAGGATTAAACAGAGTCAAGAGGTTGAAAGGGAAGTGAAGCAAGCCTCCTCAAGGAATTAGCACAATGTGTTAGTTAGCCTGTGAGATGAGACATCAGAGACCTGGGCTTGTGTCAGCCCTTATGTTCTGTTTCTATGAAGACAATTGCAATGCTACATTCACAAACATGATGTAGAGTTTTGCAGTAAAGTCCAAAGTATCACTGGACATGACAAATTCTTACAAAATTAAATGTTTGTGGGGATGTTTTTTTTTCTTTTTTTATCACATTTCCCAGAAACACATAGACAGCTATCTCACCAGCAACAGATAGATGTACCTTATAGATTATGGGTAAATAGACAACGTTTCTGGAGAATATAGTCTAAGCAATATGGCTGCAGGAAGGAGTTTATGGACAGGAATGAATGTTATGGAGAAACAAGGTTAAACGTTGCCTAAGGTTAGTGTGAGAGCAGATGCATGCTATAAGGAATAGATAAAGACAGGGGTCAGAGGGCATCGGAGAGGGTGAGGGGCACAGATGTTAAGCCTTACCCTAAATTCCCATGGATTTTGACTTGACCAGGTCCTTTCTGCTGAGCTCACTACACCTCTACCTCCAGGCTCTTTCAGTCTATCATTTGCTTTACCTGCTCGCTTGTTTGCTTTTGTTTATTTATTTAATGGTTCAATGTGGGCCCATGCCTTTGCTTTCCCCAGACTTCCTGGTGTACCTGAATGTGCTGGACAACTGTCAGGCGTTGATTCTCTCCTTCCGTCACGTGGGTTCTAGGGATTGGACTCGGGTTATGAGGCTCATCAGCAAGCCATCTCCAGCCTTCAGTTTCCTCTCCACAGCTTTTAGATGGATGTGAATACAGAATGTGAAGTGACCCTATCTGTCCTGCAGAGATGGTCTCCTTTCCCTGGCTCCTCTTTCTGCGTGTGTAGTCTCCTTACTGTGGGCTTATGGGTCCTTCACCTGGGCTGCTGCTGTCATGATGGCAAGGGTATCACGAGGCCAATTGAGCCAGGCTTGTGGTACAAGCCTGTAGTTTCAGTACTTGGGTGGCAGAGACTGGAGGATTAAGAGTTCAAAGTCATTCTCTGTATATAGCAAGATGGAGGCCAGCCCAAGATACCTGAGAACCACGCCCCTCCAAATGAACAAAGAACAAAATGATAAAGTATGGACGGTCCCCCTGCCACTCTTAGTTACTTTTATATTCATTTCTAAATTTTTTTTTTGCATTTGAATCTGATGGTAAATTAGTATTAGATACTATTAATATTCCTAGGTTCCTAGTTAAAAACCTAGCTAGGTTTCTAACCCAGGGCATGTGTCAGACTTTAGGCATTCCCAGTAACATGGCAGTCCTGCTGTAGGTGGAGCATGATGCTGCTGAAGAGCCTAAGTGGCCACTGCACTATTCACTTTGTTCTTCCTGTCACAAATCTGTATTTTATTCCATCTTTGGGGTATTTTGACCTTTTTTATGTTCCAATAATCCTTACACTTTCTTTTAGCACTTGTTGGATATCTTCTTTAGTGATACAGAACTAGAGAAATAATTATACTGACTATTCTGGAATGATTTTTTTGCTTTTGATTAATGAATTAAATTATCTGAAACAAGATTTTTCTCTGAAACCCAGGCTGACCTGAAACTTACTGTGCAGCCTAGGGTGGCCTTAAACTCAGGGCAGTCCTCCTGCTTAGTCTCCCAACAGTTATGATTGCAGGAGTGAGTCACAGTATCTTGCTTTTATTTTGGAAATTTTGTGAGGATGCAATCATTCCCTTGTAAACATTCAATGATGCATTTTTATTTTTGTTTTTTTTTAAGGAACGTGGTTAGTGTTGTAATATCAGTATCTTAAGTGATCACCAAGTTACCTGGGTGTTTCTGTTTCCTCCCCCTCCCCTCTTGCCTACAGTCATCTAAAGATTGGCATCAAGGTTGAAAACATGGCTGACTTCAAGCAGCTCATGGACAATGAGGTGCTGATGGCATTTGCCTCCTACGCAACCATCATTCTTACCAAGATGATGCTCATGAGCTCCGCGACCGCTTTCCAGAGAATAACCAACAAAGTAAGAGTTCAGAGGCAATATTTTCTCACTTTTAAGAGTTAGAATTCTGGATAACAGACTTACTAATTTCCTATTTATTTATTTAATAAAGCTTACTCAGTAGCCAATTGTGCTGTGCTATGGTGCCAACAGAGTCTGAAATGGTCTGGCCCAAGTGGTTCACACGACACAAGACTGTTTTGTCTTCATGATGAAACCACTGATACTGGTGTGGTTGGCAATTTCAAGGGAAGTGAAGTCTGATCTTAAGGGAAACTGAAAAGGGGGGCAAGTAGCTGCTGAAGCCAGTGTGGTCCTCTGCTACAGAGCATCAGGGAATGGGAGGTTAGACAACAGACATGCATCTCTTCTATCTGCAGGGTGGCAAGCCCGAGATCAAGATGCCAGATCTGAGGTCTAGTGAGGGGCAGATTCCAGATCTGCATGGGGCCTTCCTCTCTTGTGTCCATACTAGTTGAAAGAAAAAGAGAAGGAGAGGATCAGCCCATTTCTTTTCATAAAGACTCTGATCCCATTCATGAGGGTTCCATCCACATAACCTGATGACACCACAAAGACCCCACCTTCCGACAGCATCGCACTGGGAATTAGGCTTCAGCTTATGCATTTCCTGAGGACAGAAATATCAGTCAACAGCAGTAGCTCACTCAGCATTGCACACCAATGAAAGATAGGGCTGAGAGGAAAACTCACCTTGGGAAAAGGGATGTAGCTCAGTTGGAGAGTGCTTGCTTGTAATACACAAGGCCCTGACTTCAGTTGCCAGCAAACTCCTGCCCAACTAAGATTGGTTTAACCCCTAATTTTTGGCATTTTTCATTGTGATTTGTTTATTTATTCAAAATTCATATGTTGGACAGCCAGTCCATTACAGACACTCATTTAGAGGGTACTATGAGGAACAAGGCCAGTAGAGCTGACCCTAGGAGCTGACTCGGTATCACATCTCTGCTCACCAGTTCTCCTTAACATCTCTATTTGTAACAATACTCATATATTAAGAAAAACTTTATAATATTTATGAGATTTTTTAAGCTAAAATTAAAACTATTTTTATAGTCCGTGCTTCTCTTTATTATAAATTATTAAACAGTGAAGCCTACTTAAGTATATCTTAAATGCATTTTTCAAGTTTCAAGGGATGGGGGAAATAATTTCAAACAGCATAGTAATTTTAGGAAGAAATCCATCAGCAGATTGTCCTAAAATGCAACCTTGTTGCTCACTGGAATGCATTTCATCTGCTTATATTTTGCTGTGTTAGTCAACATGAGGGTCTATGCACTTAGGAGAAACAGAGGGCATTTCCACATGCCTATGAGGGCAGAATGCTTTCTGCATCTCTCACTGCTTCTAGCTGTTTGCTACTTCTTTTTTTTTAATAATAAATATTTATTTTTTTGTTTGTTTTTTTCTATTTTTTTCCTTTATTTTTTATTTCTTCAAGTTACATCTCAATCGCAGTCCCCTCCCTATTCCCCCTCCAGTCCCACCCTCCCACCCTCAACCCCCCATCCTCTTCCCTTTTCTTTTTCTTTTAAGTTTAAGTTCAAGGTATATCTTATTTCTCCCTACAGTTTCCCCTTTCAGTCCAACAAATGGCTCTTTCTCTTATAATAACAAATACAATACTGCCTCAGGACCCAGCCATACCACTTCTGGGTATACACCCAAATGCCTCTTCACGGAATCATAAGGAAGTTTCCTCATCTATGTTTATAGCAGACTTATTTGTAATAGCTAGAAACTGGAAACAACCCAGATGTCCCTCAACCGAAGAATGGGTCAAAAAACTGTGGTACATCTATACAATGGAATATTATTCAGCTATCAGGAACAATGAAATTATGCAATTTGCAGCCAAATGGATGGAACTAGAAAAGCTCATCCTGAGTGAACTAACCCAGACTCAGAAGGACACATATGGCATCTATTCACTTATAGTAGGATTTTAGCTATATAGTAGAAGGTATCGATACTACAACTAACACACCAAAGGGAACTTGGACATAGACTTCTTATTTTTAATTTTTATTCTTTATCTATTTTTTATATATTGTTTGCTACTTCTGACAGCCCTGGGAAGCAAAGGCATTGCCCGCTGAGAGCTGAGCACCTGGAATCTCAATACACTTGAGGGAAGGTGTGTCAACCTCCCTGTGTAAAAAGGATGCCCGGGTACCATGTTGATAGTCTGTTGCAGCTGAGAAATATGTCTTTTGTTTGTTTGTTTTACTTCCTTGTTTAGACTTTTTAATTATTTAATTCATCATTATTTGTGTGTATGTGCATGCATGCATGTGTGTGTATGTGTGTGTGTTGTGTGTAAGAGAGAAAGATTCCATATATGCATGTGTAGAGGTGATCTTTTGGAGGTCACTTCCTCCCTTCTACTCTGGGTTTTGGAACTTGAGCTCTGGTGGTCAAGCATGTGCAGCAAGCTCTTTTACCTGCAGAGCCGTCTTGCCACTCCCTTTTCAGGATTTTTATATTCTAACCTTTATTAAAGTTTTTATTTGTGCTGCTTTTAAAAAGTTTTCCTATCGATAAAGATTCAGGTTTAAACTGCACGTGCTCTCCCTCCTCCTTCCTCCTGTGTTTTAATTTATTGGTCTACAAATTCTTTCCATAAGGGCCAACCAGAATGCTTGTGTTCCTTTTATTAAAATTCAAGTTACTGGGGCTGGGGGTATTGCTCAGTCACTAAAATGTTTGCTGTGCAAGTGTGAGGACCTGACTTTGATCTTCAGTATCCATATTAGAATTGTCAGAAACAGCGGAGGGTGGTATGCAGTTATAATCTCACCAGTGGGGGTGGAGATTGGAAGATCCCGAGGCTCGCTGGCAGCCAGCCTAGCCTACTCTGGGAAGCTCTAGGCTACTAGTAGGAGCTGCCTCAAAAACAAGGTTAGCAACATTTTCCAAATGAAATGAAACTTAAAAATACAAGGGCTCCTTGTGTATGTGTGTATATGTACCAGTTGTCACATGTGGACCCATACAAACATGCACACACATATACACATGCCCAAATGTGAATTAATAAGTATTTGAATATCCCTACTGCCTCATCACATTTCATAGTATTTGGAATTAGGGTGTTCTTTTTTGGTTTATGTTGCTATGTTTATATTAGTGGTTGAACATAGGGCCTTGAGCTGTTGCCAGCATAAGTTTTTTTCTCCCTCCTCCTCCTCCTCCTCCTCCTCCTCCTCCTCCTCCTCCTCCTCCTCCTTTTTCTTCTTCTTCTTTTTTTGATATTTGAAATAGGTTTTTGCCAACCCAGAAGACTATGCTGGCTTTGCCAAGGGAGAGAATGCCAAGAAGATGGTTCGGACTGATGAAAAGGTGGAGCGTGTGCGAAGGTAAACCAGTGTCTCTGGAAATTCCTCACTCGAGAATCTGGTCAAGGAACCCAGCCAAGATATCAGGGTCTTAGAGAAGAATCCGAGAATGTCAGTCATTTTCTGTGGTGCATGTTAGTTATGATCGACAAGTTAGCTTCATGTGCTGTGATAATTGTCCCTGTCAGCAATTTTGCTAATTCTGTATGGACTTTGTTGGGCTTGGTACTCTGGGGATACATAAAAATCATAGTATGAGAGAGGTAAATACAGGCAGTAGATTCTTGTGGTTGTGTGTCACCTCTCACCTAAGTTGAGACTGTCAGTTCATACAAATGGTCAAAGAGGTAGGTGCTTTTGTAGAAGAGTCAAAATATGAGAGTTGAAACTCTTTAGAGAAATAGAAAAATCTGTCCCTTATGGCTTATTGTGTCTCTGTTTCTCTCTCTGTGTTCCTTTGTCTCTGTATCTCATTTGTAGCTATTATATTTAAGATGTTGCAAACTCAATGCACACAAAAGAGATATAAGCCCAATTCTGTCCTCACAGCTTCTTGGCAGTACCATTAATATATTCATTTTCAAAGCACCTGGGACTGTAAGTCTGAAAGTATTTTCTTAGCCTTTGTCATAAGATCATGTGGTATGCTAATTTTTATACAGCTATTTAATGCCAAACTTAAGTAATAGTTGCCCCTTTTCTATAACACACGGAATATCAGAGCTACATGCTGTCTTCCCAGTTACTATTTTGTAATGCTCATCCAAGCAATGGAACAATTCCAGTCATATTTTAGCAAGTGAAGCTACAGAGAGCTAAAGCATCAGGGACATTTTATAGGAGCCAAACAGTCATGTGATGGAGAGTTAAGATAGTAAATGTAATGGGCACTTGAATAGATTTCCTCGGTTTGTTGTGAATTGCAATGAGATGGAAACTGAGAGCAAACAGTTTTCCTTCTGCAAACAGGATGTCAGGTGAACTCTCCAGATCTTGTTTGTATCATCGCCTTGCTTCTCTGGGAAAGTCTGACAGCCTGTGGGATAGCTACAGATTCTCTCATGTCATTGGGCACATGGCCTGGGTTCATAAGCTTATTATTGCTTCCAATTGTTGGTTGTAAAGCCACCTCTTCCCTCAGTTCCCTCAACGAATCAACTGAAACACTGTGAACAGAAATGGACTTGAATAAATCGAGCCGCATGGGAGGTTTCACTGTGCACTACGGGTATTCATCTGGCATGAATATTTTTCTCTGAAGAGAAAGACACTGCTAGATACTTAAACCCCTCACTTTTGCTTCTGCAGGTTTTGTGCTGGGTACTCAGTTCTGTCAAGTAAGCCAGTCTTGAAAACAGGTTGTACCATGAATATGCATCAGAAGTAGTTTCAGGACAGAAGAATCAATGTGAAAACCTCAAACTGTGTCAAGTGTTTTGATGGGAGAGACTCAAGATTAGACAGAGGCATCAGACTCTTTGGAAGCATTAAGCCATTTAAAGCCTTATCTGTTCTTTCTCAGTTTCTCTTTGAGAACAGGTAGTTGCATGGTCTATGCTGATCATGGCTTTCTTCTCATACAATTGACCAGGACTAGAAAACACTAACAGCATTGCAGTGCCATTACTAGAAAGATGGAGAGGAACATTCAAGCCTTCTATACGGAAGCTGTAAAAGAAAGATTTTATTTTGAGATCAGATTCTCTTTATTGCTTATCCTATCTGCCATCCTTACCCTCTTGTGTGCACTTCTAGAGGAGAAATCTATAATCTACTCTGATGTTCTTCCTTTCAGACTACAAATAAGTGTTACTGACATTTAATGCCATTGACCTTAGCTCTGGGTGCCTAAGGGAGGTATAATACCAGCATGCACAGTGCCCCCCTGGTGATCAGAATCTGAACTTCCAGTGTAGCAACAAATTTTACAGAAAGACAAAAGAAAATGGGCATTTCCAGCCATATGTTTTTGAGAATTGATTGGCCTTATCAAATGAAATAATTATAGCACATACAAGAAATGATTTTAAAAAGAAGTTTGTAGACCCTCCCCATTATTCCAACATGTAATTTAAACCTGTTGCTATTTCCACAGTCAAATGGCAGAGCCTGAGTGGAGTTACAAATAAGACGGAAGCTATCTGTGAAGGTATTCAGAAAGTTAATGCATGTGCATATAGGACAGTTAGCTACAAGCTTAAGGTACATGTGATCATGTCAAGAAATGTAGCTTAGTGCCAGTTATTTGAGTTCCGAGTAGACACAAGGCAGTGGTGATTAGAAAGGACTTTACAAAGGAATTTCCTTTCTGAGGGAAATTCAAGATCACACATACCCAGTACCACAAGAGAAATGAAACTTGAAAAGTAATCAAGAAAGCTGGAAAAGAAAATGAGTTGTTCTAAAGAACTTGGGTTTGGGAAATGCAAGGAATCTATAGGGCACTCTCTTCAAAGGTGTCCTCCAGGGTGTTTTGTAGTGACTGAGCAACTTGAGTGGGAATTCCATCAAGACACTGAGCTTTGTGTTAGAGGCTGAACTAGATGACGTCCTTTGTGGCCCCCCATTCATAAACAAAGCAACCACTGGAAGGTTCTTATATGTGTATCTTGGCCCTGCCTTCCTTGGGATGCCACCAAAGCTCTTCAAAGAAGATGTGAGGTCAACATACATGTAGTGATCAGACAATGACATGAAGAGTGGCCTGTGCCTTTGACAGGTGGTGAGATACAAGAATTATGTCACTACGCATTTAGAAATAATTCATGAAGGAAGAAATGCTGAGAAATTGATGTTAATTTGAGGAAACTCCTTGTGAGAATTTAGCCGCAGCATTCTGTGGGTAGAATCAGGTCCCTGTCTAAGCAGAGGGCATCAGGGAAATATGGTTGGAATATTCCCCTCCCCTTCATAGTTGGTCATGCCTTGATAATTCATTTAAAATTATTGGAGCAACTGTAGTTCAGGTCAGGTGCATATGGAAAACCAGGGGAATAACATGGCACAAAACCATTCCATTCTGAGATATATAGCAAAGCTGCTGGCTCTATCAAATTCTAGTCTAGGTTGTAAAGAAGTTACAAATTCTGTGCTTTAGAAAGGACATTTGATTTACTAATTAAGACCTTGAAACATTTCAGTTCAACAATGAATGTACTGTTCTTCGCAGTCCAAGTCAGAAAAGACTAAGGAGCCACAAGCCAGAGGGAAAATTCTAAATGAAATGTGTTTCTTGTTTTCTTCGAATGATGGTGTAGACATATGTTTTCTGTTTTCTTCTAATGATGGTACATAGATAGATTTTTAAGAAATCATATTCTCTTTCTCTTCCCTCCTCCCCTTTCCTAGTTTCTTCTGTGGTCTGAATATAGAATGTCTGAAATCTTACACAGGAGGATGATTCTATGTTTTATCTGGATGTGAAAGGCTTGAGGCTTGATGGTGGTTTGTACAAACAAATTTCTACGTAACCACTCTGAAGTGAAGGAAAAGTGAGAAAGAGTTTTGAGACAGATCATAAAACAAAGAATATTTATCATCAAGAAAACCTTGAATTGTGAAAATGTTATTTCATAATTACAAAAATGACCTGTGTTTTCCAGGATAGATGCTGTTTTGATATTCTGGAAACAACAAATTACCTTCTCAAGATATGATAAAACATTTTCAAAATGAGATATTCTTAATAAAAGTCACATTTGTAAGGAAGCTGGGAAGGAAATTGAGATTCTTCCTTCATAATGTGAATATTATTCATAATGTAAAGATTATTACTGGTATAAAGATTATGCTGTGTGTGGTAGAGTCACATCTGTGATCACAGCACTTGTAGGTAGAGGCAGGAGAACTGTGAGTTTGAGGAGAGTCTGGTTACATAGTCAGTTTCATAACCAAATGAACCCCCCCCCCCCCCCCCCCACCCCTACCTTCATTAATAGTATTTTGTTTTGAAGAGCAGGAAGGATGTATGCATTCCCACTGATTTGGAAACTTATGTTGTCTTCGTCTCTCACAGAGCCCACCTGAACGATCTTGAAAACATCGTTCCCTTCCTTGGCATTGGCCTGCTGTATTCCCTGAGTGGTCCAGATCTCTCCACAGCCCTCATGCACTTCAGAATCTTTGTTGGTGCTCGGATCTACCACACCATTGCCTACTTGACTCCCCTTCCTCAACCAAACAGGGCCTTGGGATTTTTCGTTGGCTATGGAGTTACTTTGTCAATGGCTTACAGGCTGTTAAGGAGTAGATTCTACCTGTAAAGAGAGTTGAGGTTCTCCTCTGATTGATTTTCTTTTTAAACAATTCTGTTTTTCGAATATATTCAAATAATTTCTAAGGTTTTATGTAGGAAAGGAACAGAGAAATTAGAAATCAGGGAAAACTCAATTTAAAGACCAGCATCTATTCTTGTTTTGTATTTGGGTTAGACATTTAATATAATCAACCTTAACTATGTTCTCCAACTCCTGAAGTGTTTTGTTGTAAGTCTTGATTTTGTTATAATTTGTAACACTTATCTACATTTCATATTGTGCATCTGTAACAGAGTGATCACGTGTATGTGAAACCTAGGTTTGATTATCACTGAAAGAGGCACATGAATTAAAAAGATTAAAAATGAATTTTGCTTTTTCTCTTTTTCAAAAGATTTATTTTCATTTTTTTTTACTAATGTGTATGAATGTGTGCCTGTATAAGTCTGTGGGTGGAGGTACCCACAGACACCCCTGGTCCAGGAGCTACAGATGGTTGGGAACTGATCTCAAGTTCTCCGGAAGAGCAGCAAGTGTTCTTGCCTGCTGAATCATCATGCTTGGTTTAGTTTTCATATTTTTCAATAAAAAATAATAAAAATCTGAGTAAGTAACCTTGCCATACCTCTCATGTTGAGTTGCTGAGTTTTACCGTTTTGTTTCATTTGCTCTGGCCATTTCTCAGGCTGTTTTTTTTTTTTTTTGTTTTTGTTTTTGTTTTTTGTTTTTTTGAACCATGTGAGTGTAAGTTGTTTCCTAAACTTCATGTTTCTTCCATGGAATAGGGAGTCATGCTCTGTCAGAAGACAACAGTAGCATCATCCCACCCACGAGATACAGCACCACAGCAATAGTATTTAACATAAACTCCACACTCAAGTTCTTTGAATTTCCCAACAATAACCCCCAGGACTCGAACCAAATGAGGAGCACACTTAGCCTTTTGATGATCATTTTTACGCTATGAAGGTGGAAGAACTCCTCTATTCAGTTGTGTTGTTTTGTAAAATACACTTTGGAAATTGTTTTTAATTAGAAAACAAGTTAACAGAACTCTTATGGTGTTTCGGACATACTTTGTTTTGGTTGGTTCCCTCCCCACTCCACTCCTCCACTCCTGCCCTGCCCCCTCTCACAGTATTCTTCCACTTTCTGGCCACACATTCTGTGGAACCCCACCCTCTCGAGGCCCCTTTCTAATTTTGTGAGTGCTACCTATACTCACTCCCACATAAGAACATATATGAAAATTAGAACACAGGTCTGCATGTAAGCAAAAAAGTGATATTTATAAATTGATATTTTTTGAACAATATTGGCTAGCTGTTTTACAGAATGGCCTCACTCTGGATTTATAATTTCTTATTCTTAGGTCTAGATTAAACATTTCTGGTGATTCACTTCACACACTATAATTTGTCAGTGAGTGTATGACATCAGTTTGCCTCATTATTCTGGTTGTAAATTTACATCACAGGCAAATGGAGTAACTTTAGTTAGATTGGTCCTTTGTGAAGATGTGGTTTTACAGTTGTAATCATATATGGGTCATAACAAATTTCACCCAATGGGTTTAGAGCTCAGTGATGCTTGGTTTGGTTTCTATGTAAAAATATAAATATACAAACACAAAAGTGAAATGTCTGTAAGCATACATAAGCCCACACAAATATAGATTCCTGGCCTCAAATGGAACCGTGAACCCTTAAGGCTTATAATGAAGGCAGAACCATTAAAGCCTCAGCATTCTCCTTGCACGTATCCTCATTTCTACCCATTTTCCTTCCTGTCACTGGAGCCATCTCAATTTTTATTCTGTATATATTGCTTTTTTAATGTTTATTTGTTTTTAGTTTATGTATGAGTGCATACCTGCTTATATGTGTACCACATGCATGCAGGGTCCACAGAGGTCAGAGAGGATTTCACTTACCCTGGAACTGGAGTTATAGCAGTTGTGGGCTGCTGCATAGATTGTAGAACTGAATCTGAGTTCTCAATAAGAACAGCCAGTGCTCATCACTGCTGTTCAGCCCTGAATACATATTTCTGAAATAACACTTTTTAGTGACACTTATGAATTGTTCATTTAGGTTTATCTCACAAGAGAGAAGTTATTGTGACCTTTCAGTCTTGATAGTCTGAGAGTGTCTGATGTTCAGGAACAAACCCATCAGACAGGAGCTTTGGACACAGAACATAATTTCAATAAATATTTGTGGTATAAATAATCAAAATATCATGGGCATCAATTGAAATATCTGAAATTCAGTCACACTATACACAGACACACATATACACATAAACACAGACACAGACATAAATATACACATGCATACATATATGCACCAATACACACAGCCACAAACACACACACATACACAAACACTAATGCACATGCACCAATGCATACATATACACATGCACACACAGATATGCACACTAGATTTGAGCAACCATCTTATTGTGTCTGAGTTAGTGTCTTCACAATTTTTTTTGGGGGGGGGATTCTTGAAGGTCAACATTTTTATGTATGTGAAGCATATGAACAAGTATGCTCTCAACAAGAATTCTTGTAGACATCTATTTTAATCGCATAGAGTCAGTAGCTGAGCTTCCTCTCACTTCCAGTAGTGGCTACATTTAACTTTTGTCATTTCTCCCACTGTTTCTTTAAATTTCACATCTCAGCCTCATGGCAGAATGGATTATGGTTATTCTAGTATGTATCTATTTAGTCTTTAATATTTAGTACCCATTTGCAGATAATCATAAGGGAAAGGGTTATTAAATTTTATATTTTATGAAATCTAAAAACTATGTACCTGATGTTCAGGAACAAACCCATCAGACTTAAACCCAGATCAAACCCAATCCACTTAAGGAAAAATAAAGTATCCAAGAGTATCCATTTCAGGTTCCAAGTTTAAAATTCAGAATAGTTTCTAACTAAATTTTTATTCACAAGAGAAGCTGCATGTGTTGAGAGATTTATTAATGAAAGTGCTTTTATGGGGAGGGAGGAGGAATGGGGGAGAAGGTATTTAATAATGTCGCCTTTCCTGCATCAAGGAGTTGCCAATAGCAAAATGGCATCACTTTGTTCACAGTCTGTGGCTGGTGAGTCTAACTTGTAATGGGAAATTGAGGGGACCACAGAGCTTACGTTACCATTATTGCAAATGAAAGATGCTATAGTGACTGACCATCAAGAGTATCCCTGAAAGGCTCATGTATAAAAGCACTTGGACACAGGATACTGGTCCTGGCAAGTTGTTGGAACCTTTAGGAAGAGGATTCTAGTGGGAGTGAGTATCCCTTGAGGAGAATATCGGCAACCTAGCCCTTATCCCTTCTTTTCTGCTAACTCTGATGTGAACAGGGGCCACTTCCTGGGTCTTGCTAACCAGAAAGCCAATACTTATCTATGCTTGGTTGTCTAGATAGTCAACTACCAAAGTATAATTGAACAACCTCTGGCCCTCTGTCAATAGAGGAGCCTCTCAACAACCCTAAGAGCTTCTAAGAACTACCTCAATCATCAAACATTCTCTGATTCTATGTCTAGAAATTTTTCTAGGCAGCAAGGAGAGGAAAACAGAGTTTCTGGCTCCCAATGCCCTACACTTGCATCGAGAAGACTAGTTCTAGGGGGTCCTGTTTGACTTCCATGAACCATTCATTCAAGGGCTCTACTTAAGAATTTAAATTTAATAAAAATTTTTTAGGTGTTATGTGGCTGTATCACTGTATCACACTGACTCTTAGCCCCTTGCCTTGGGGATTTCCAACAATCCATTTAGTAAAGCAACACAAACATCCTCTGATCATCTCCCCTCCTCCTGCCTGAAATGTCAGCCCTGTGAGACACTGATAGGTGTTTCTGCTATGAGGCAAAGCAGTACCACTGCCCGCGTGCCTTTCAGGGTCCTTGATTCACTGTAAATTCTATGTAAACCGTTGGATTTGACAAGGAGGAGTTGTTGAAGGCAGACGACTGGGAAGGGTCGATGTTGGGTTGAATTTGGCACCAATCTCTCATCCTTGACAGCTCATGTGCAAGATGGTGGATGAGCTATAGGACCCGTGAGCCTCCTCAGTCAGCAAATGCATAGCCTGAGTCACATTTAATTCAGAAAACCCTGACAGCCCTGCATGAAGTGTGAGCTGCAAAAATGGGGAGATTGAGACTGTGTGCATGAGTGAGCCGTTATTTCCTTTCACTGGACTTTTGGAAAATGCAAACCAGGACAATATGGACCCGGATACATCATCAAGAGATCAGCATTAGTGACTTCAGAGAAATATTCCAGGCATGATGCCAAGGCCACATGATTTTAATGATTAAAAGTTAAGGAAAGAATTAATGCAGAGTTAGAAGATACCTAAAATTCTACATCATTTTACTTAAATCATACATAACTGCATCTGTATACAAACAAGATAAACCACCTACAATGAAAGAAAGCGCTGGACTGGCAAGATGGCTCAGCAGGTTTAGGTACCTACTACCACACCTGATGACCTGAGTTCAATTCCTGGAACTCACATGGTGGGAGGAGAAAACAGAATCCAAGTTGCCCTGTGACCTCCGCATGTGCACGCATGTGGCAAACATGAATGTGTGTGCATACGCACAATAAATATTAAGAACTCCAAATAAGAAAAATAACAAGGCCTGGCGGTGGTGGTGCACATGTTCAATCCCAGCACTTGGAAGACAGAAAAAGGAGGATCTCAGTGAGTTTGAGACCAGCCTGATATACAGAATGAGTTCCAGGACAGCTAGGGCTACACAGAGAAACTCTACCTTGGAAAACAAACAAACAAACAAACCAAACCAAACAAAATGATAAGTATTGAAATGTTTTGAAATGTGAATAGAATACTGGGTTTGTGTAGTGCCTTTATCTCAGTCTTGGCCCTGAGACTTTCTGCGTGTCTGAGATACTGTCAAGGTAGTTAACTCATTTTTGAGCCCCTAACCCTAAGTGTATTGACACATGGCCCACTGTGTTGGTGGTTGATTGGCACAATCATCTTGAAGTACACAGCATCCCATGATGCACAGTGGCTGCACAAAGGCATCTGCAGGGCATAGGGGCCATGACTGAGTTAGTTGCCTTGTCTCTTGAGAGTTGCTTGTTGGCCAGGCAGTTCTGTATGTCTGGGCACATCCACATTTGAGGAATCAGGTAAAACCAGATTGATCCGACCCAGAGAGATCTCACAGATGTTACTGGAGCCAATTCTGAGTTACCCTGTGTCTCATCCTCTGTGACAGGGCTTGGTAAACTCCAGCCTCTGGGCTAGATCTAGCTATGGAAGAAATTTGGAAATGTGCGCCCTTAGAGCACAGCTGTGTTTATTTTAATTGTTTCTCTAACTATACTCTCCTGCCATAGTGGCAGAGTCAATTGAGCTGCTGAGAAGGAAACCTGCACAACTCACAAAACAGGCATATTTACTATCTGGTCATTGGTAAAACAAGTTTACCCAGTCAGCTGGCCTGGACATCATCAGGACCATGGCAAAGGAACACGAGAAGAATGGAATCTTATGCACTGTCTTCCAGAAGACATCTGTACACCATGCCTGCTCACATACCAATAGGAAAAGAAAGTCACATGTCACACAACTGACCTCAGAATCAAGTTTCTGAGTGAGTGCAACCTCAGCATCACAAGATACAGGGTAGGTATGACTGATGGGAAAAATCACTCACGCCCACTTTGTATGGAGTATGATGCTGTGATGAAGTTCAATCCAGATGTAAGTACAAGAATTGTCTAAGTTTAAAACCTCATGCCATGAAAGCAGCCTTTGCTCTAGAGTGCCGGTCATCATTTTATCAGGTTAGCTGTGACCCAAGGTAAGCTCAGAGTGGTAACAATGGTTATGACTAAGCTTAAAAAATGCAAGAGTATGAATTTAGCCTTCCCCTCTCATTTGCCACATGCTGAGTTTGGAAGACAGATGGGATAAGAACAAATATTTGGATAGCCTTATCGCCTCTGTAACCAAGTTGGTTCCCAAACTGTGCCTCCTCTGTTCTCTTGAAATTATAATCTGCACCCTCCTCCCAAAAAAGCACTTCATAAAATTGAGTACTTTTTAATATTGGCACTGTCAATGTAGATCAGAGAACATTACTGTTGTGAATAATGTGAATAACCATGTTGGTGTTTCCTGAAATGATTAATATTAGTCCATGACTTGTATTAATCATGAAAACAAAAGCTAATTAAACTTTTGTGTTATTCAACCTATAAACTTAGTAGGTAATGGGTTAGTTTTTTTTCTTATTTAAGTTTGTTTATTTATTCCATTTACATCCCCATCTTAGCCCCCTCCTTCCCCTCATCCAGGTCCCACCCCTTACCCTCTTCCCCCCTCCGCTGTCCCCTTCACATCAGAAAAAGGGAGGACCCCCCATACCATCCCACAGCATCATATCGAGTGACATTAGCACTGAGCACATCCTCTTCCACTGAGGCCAGGCACTGCAGCCCGGTTAGGGGGGGAAGTGATCAAAAAGCAGGCTTCAGTGTCCATGTCAGTTTTTTTTTTCCTGTTATAACTTACCCTTTGTAACATTGTATTTAGAGGTGGGGTCCAAGAATTTATTCTAATGGTTTCTGTCTCACCAACCCACCTTAACGACAGGTGATTCATTCATGCTTTCTCCATTGCTTCACACTGAAAGTGAAGTCAGCAAGGCAGATGATTGGAAATATCGGTGACTGATGTTCTCGTTCTGGAGGCAGGTGTTGATCTACTCATTTCTAGTGACAGGAGGTGATCATAGACATGCAGGAGTAAGTATAGTGGAGAACCTGTAACCTCATTGATGAGGTCAAAGATCATTTGTGAGCTAAATAGCATTTTGCGCCTTTCATGTCTTAGAATAATACTCTTTAAATTAATTTTCCCTGAATCATTAATGGCATGTCACCAAAACAACGTGAACACTCCAAAGCATTAAATAAATATTGAGTTCTTCCCATTTTAAGAGTTTTCTCTCATTATCTTTTCTTCAAATGGGAACACACTGTCACTTGAGCGGATCAGTCATTGACAGGTATCAGTGTCAGCGGTGGGACAGACAGAATGACTAGAAGCTAATGAGATTGTCCTATTCATTCTGGGTTCCCAAAATCTTGACCCTGAGATTAGATTCCTGCAGGCCAAATCTCGATACACACAATAGAAGGTAATATTTGATTCTTCATGAAACTATTTACTAAGAACCCCCCATATGGTAGGAGGTGCTTGGTGTATAGCACTGGAGAGACAGAATTAGACAGGTGTTTCTAAAGAGATCAAAAGAGCTCACTGAAATAATTGAAACCAAATTGCAATGAGATCCTCTGGCAGAAATCAATTCACTATATAGCCTGTTGGTCCAATCTGCCTTGGCATGCTTCAGCAGAGACCACAGGGTAAAAGGTGTTTTACTAATGAACGCTTGTAGTCAGTTTAGTGTTAGAGGACATTAACAATGAACCGAGATTAAGCAGAGTGATATCTGCTGGATAAAAGTTTCCATTTTCCTATTGGTAGACTTGAATTAAGAATGAGAGTTAGAGACAGAGGGAGAAGGAGGAAGCAGTGGAGGAGGAAGAGGAGGAGTTGGAAAAGGAGGAAAGGAAGAGAACAACGAGGATGACAAAGGCAGACAGACTTACTTCTAAACCAGCTTCATCTACATAGTGAATTTCAAGCTAGCCATGGGTATAGAATGAGACACTGTCCTGTAAAACTAAATGAGAAAGAAAGAATGGAAGGAGAGAAGGAAGGAAGGAAGGAGGAAAAGGGTGAAGGTGGGAAGGAGGGGAGACAAGATGGCATCATTATTGCCTTTACACTTAGAAGCACACCTTCCTTTGTAGCCAGCCAATTAGTCCTGTTCTTGTTTCTGGGTTCCTTGTAGACACACTGGTTTCTGTCTCTTGAGTCATAGATATGGTGGAAGTTCTGATTTCTTTAAAAATAGGGTTGTGTTGAATTAATGTGTTTTTTTGTTTTGGTCTTAAGTATGGGATGTGGGGGTGCTTTGTCCACTGCTGAAACACAGACTTGTGAAAGGGGCATTAAAAACATCCTGATGGAAGAGCACGTGATGTTTTGTCAGCCAGAAACTGTCATGTGTGGAGAACATGCTTTTACTGGAAAACACTCTTTGATGGACAGACTCCTTGGAGAGTGCTTGATCTTGGTCAACAGGGTGTACATCGTGTGGAGGGCATGATATTGGCCAATTGGGAAACATCCTTATGCAGATTTTGAAGGGGTATAAATTGAAACCCCAGAAACATAGAGGAGCTTCTGCTTGGCATGAATTCTCATCACTGTTTTGCTTCAGAATACTCCAGACAATACTTCGAGACTTACTGCTGCCATTGCTTTTGAAGATGGCAGCCAAGGTTGGGCTGAAGACACTGCGGCCCCAAATAGGGGTACAGCAGCTGTTGTTGCTGCCAACACAGGACCCACTGCTGATTCTGGAGCCCAGTAGCTGCTACCACTACTGCCACTGCTACTGATTGTTGTGTTCCCATTGCAGCTTGCACCTGTTCCAGTGTATGCTGTTTTGGCTGGACTGCTGGAGTCCTGACGCATTGCCCCAAGGACCTGTGCCTAAAGACGTCTACATTCTCTATCTCTACTAAATGTTTTTCTCCTGAACTTGGGTCAGTGGGCTGGAAAGTGAATAGAGATATTGATATGACAATAAATCGCTTAAAAGTACGCCTATCTCTTGGTAGGAAAAGCCCCTTGCCCCAACTGTAAACAGAATGCTGTCCAAAAAGGACAAAACCTGGAAGCAGGTAAGTCGACAGCCTAGCTCTGCCAAGACAGGGTAGGTAAGTCCTTCATAACCTCTGCTCTACAATCAATGTCTGTCAGAGAAACGAGGCCAAATGACTGAAGATCGATGCTGTAATGTATGGAGAGAAAATGGGAACTGTCCAGGCAGCCACTGGTATGTCATTTCTTAGTTTGGGAAGCTGCAGGCCCTGTACTTCCTATAAAATCAGATATATTTATCCCTCTCAGGTCTCTGAGGTGGTTGAAGAACAGATAGCTAGAGTCTCATAATTTAATTTTGAGTTGTTTAGGAGTCAAGAGAGTGTTATAGATCTAAGAAGATACTTTTAAAATTGTGTTGCAAGTTAGTGTGACTGTTGAGTCAGATATAGACCTTTAAACTCATGGAGATGTTTAGATAGTAGAATGTTAAAGTCAGGTACCAAATACATATGGACTGGTCATTGGGAATGTACGTTAAGCCATATAACCCTCATAATTGTGGCCTAATTACCTCTGTTGTTTTGTATTGTATTTGTTATTATAAGAGAAAGAGCCATTTGTTGGACTGAAAGAGGAAACTGTAGGGGGAAATAAGATATACCTTAAACTTAAAAGAAAAAAAAAAGGAAGAGGATGGGGGGTTGAGGGTGGGAGGGTGGGACTGGAGGGGGAATAGGGAGGGGACTGCGATTGAGATGTAACTTGAAGAAATAAAAAATAAAGGAAAAAATAAAAAAGAAAAGAAAAAAAGTACACCTTTATATACTTAGTCTCTTAATAGGACATGTGAACCTGCCACACACACACACACACACACACACACACACACACACACACACACAC
>CAJQZJ010031925.1:3833103-3854918 GCA_907164525.1 Lophiomys imhausi
CACACACACACACACACACACACACACACACACACACACACACACACACAATTGCTTAAGATACTAATATGATAGTGAGTTCTCTAATTATTTGGTGCCTACTAACTGGCCCTAAGACTTAATCCAAACAATTACAGTAGTAGAAATGACCCTCCCCCTCCACAATATGAGGGCCTGAGTATATGATGTGCATCTGTCTATTTTACAACCTTCCAAGGTTGGGGATTCTTCTAGGATAAAGCAAAGAATAGCTATTATGATAATTTAGAAAAAAAGTGTTTTTTAATACTCCCTATTTTTGAGGAATTCTGCTCTCTTTTTGCCATACTGTGTAGTTCATGGAGTTGCAGTGTGTTTTGCATGTCTATCATAGTCTGTACTCCAAAATTCTCATTCAACTGCATTTGAGATGCAACTCTCCCCTCTTTCCTGATATGTGAGCTTAGCCACATGATGGACTGCAACTCTTCCACCCTGAGATAAAATGAAGAGCATCCAGGCCAGAAGCTACCATTTACGAGCTAGGGAAGACAGGAGTCTAGTGATTCCTGTTTATCTGTGATTCTTTGATGAGTTCTAAATGTATACTAAAAACTGACAATCATGGCAGGTGAGATAACTATTTTTAAAGCCACTTGACACCAAAACCTGAATGTATGATTTCTTACACTACAAAGAAAACCAATTATTTCCATATATATCCTCTTCTACTTTAACTCAAATTATTTATTTTTTATACATTATGTAGTATGGAAAGATGCTAGATTATGTCATGATTTCTAAGCATTTGTCTAATTATGAGAGGGAGAGAGAGAGAGAGGGAGAGAGAGAGAGAGAGAGGGAGAGAGAGAGAGAGAGAGAGAGAGAGAGAGTCAAGGCCGGGAAGACAAGATAGCTCATTTGGCAAAATTGTTGTATGAATTTGATCCCTCAAAACACACATTAAAAAAAAACCTGGGTATGATGACACACACTTGTATTCCAAGCACTGGGGAGGTGGAAACAGACATAAACTTCAGACTCACTGTTCAGCCAACCAAGCCTCCCTGACAAACTTCAGGTCAACAAACAAAACCAACGTCTTTGTCTCATGAAGAATGACATCCAAGGTTGTCCTCTAGCTTCTCTCTGTGCATTCACATGCATGCACACACACACACACACACACGCACACGCACACGCACACGCACACGCACACGCACACACACACACACACACAAACCCACATGCACACAGGAGACACTGTCTATTTTCTTCATGGAAGTGGGTTTTTCACCACTATCTGAGCTCTGATGTGCTCCCCCTGGTGGTTGAGATTTCATCACAGGATGAGGTCTCTGAAGAAAATTGGAGTTTTATTTAATGCTTGGTTAGCAAGTTCTCCTTTTGCTTATAGTAAATATATAGAAATAATGACACCTCCAGTGTGAAGCTATCACATCACATTCCTTTTTCAGAAATGGTAGTTAACACCATTAATTTTCAATCACATCATATGGCAAGTCTTCATGTCATGGGGAAGAACACACTAGGACCATATGACAATATCTGTAATCTGTATCTAATTTAACATTGTTTTCTTCCCAGGGCATTTAGGTTCATGGGGATGGTGTTATATCTCACACATTTAATGGAGTCATGATTTAAAGGACCACTTTGAAAAAACTGGGCCTAGCTTCTTTGATGAGTTTAAACTGTTATTGTTTTAAGGGAAAGTGATGTGTGATTCCACTTGGGGAATCATGTCTTCCCACAGTTCTTTGACACAAAGAGGTTCTAAATCTATTAATTTAAAAGAAAACATATCCCAAATCCCTCTACTCAAAACAAAATCAGTAACCATTACAGCAAGAATCTTGATTAGAGTTTTGAGATATATTTCTAAATAGAAAAAAAAATGACATGATTCTTGCTTTTAGGGACTCACTACAAATGAAATACTAGAAAAAAATAAGAAAATATTTGCAAATAAGATTTATTGGGCGCCATTTACTGTAGCAAAGCATTGGAAGTCTTTAAAATATTTCCAGGAGAGAAATCTGACAACTTATACAAAGTATTCCTATGTGGCTGTAACAAGGAGAAGGCCTTGTATATGCTACTATGACCACCATGGAGTAATATTAAGAATTCAAGAAGATTCTGATGCCTGTGTACATGTGTGCTTGCATTTAAAAGAGCAACAAAAAGACAAACTATGTATGACATTTAGAAACAAGAAACAAAGTGAGTTTTCTTTCTTTCTTTTTCTTTTTGTAATGAGATTGGCCTTCCCCCCACCCCCAAGTCTTTATTTATTATGTATATAGTGTTCTGCCTGCATGTATACCTGAAGGCCAGAAGAGGGCACCAGATCTCGTTATAGATGGTTGTGAGCCACCATGTAGTTGCTGGGAATTGAACACAGGACCTTTGGAAGAACAGCCAGTGCTCTTAACCTCTGAGCCATCTCTCCAGCCCAAAAAGTGAGTTTTCTTAAGATCTCCTTGGAAGCTTCAATCTTCTGAATCATATTTTACATAATAATTAAATAAAATGCAGATTCCATTCTTATAAAACAGTGAAAATTCAAAGAAACAAGACTTCATTGTGAACTCCGTTGGTGATATAACCTCCACCAAGAATCTACCCCAGATGACCTTAAAGTAAAACATCTTGGGAAACAACAACAAAATAGGTAGACTATCATTGACAGTTGGGGCAACATCATTCTGAGACTGGAATATGCAATGTAGAATAAAAGAAAAAAGTAAATTAAACTAGTGTTATTAAAATCAGAATTTGAGGTGGGGCATAAATGGGTTATAGAAATGAACTTGAATAGATAAAATAAAAGGATTCAATATTCCTTAGTTTGACATGGAAGGATTAGTCCTAACTGATATTGTGTTTTAGTGTGTGTATTGTGTGTGGGTGTGTGTGTTTGTGGTGGTGGTTGTGTATTTATCTACTAAAAAGAGCTAGCAGACAGATACAAGAAACATATGATAGACTGTATGACATGACATGTATAACACGGATGTTATTCAATATTTCTCATAGCATGTCGAAAGGACGTGAGCAAAATATATAGGCTCAATGCTAATAAACTGTCATGTGACAAAGATCTTTAAACATATATACATATGATATATATGTATACATATATATGTTACATGTGTATGCACACATACATATATATTCATACACAATTTCACACAATGTACACACCCACATATATATATGAATATATACATATATATACACACAGATATCTATTTATGCATCTATACATCTAAAAAACATATCTTAAAAATGTTAGGGATCTTTCTCTTTTGAAGCCCCTCTAAGAATTTATTCTACTTTTCCTATATAAACTAAACAACAACATAACCAATAGTTGATGAGAGGGAACTATCTCATTGTAGAAGCAAACCAATTAATAATTGAAGAAATAATTTATCTTTTCAACAGCTAATGAGATAATGGATTTAAGCAAAGATTATCAATGGCTGTTAACATAAGACAGCCAGAAGTTATTTATTTCCAAGAGACACAGGCTGTCCTCTCTGAGAGATTCTACTTCTAACTCTGAATTCAGTCAAAAATAATTCTTTAAGAGTAACAAATGAATACGCATATCTTGAACAAAACTAGAGACTTCAGGAGAGTTTTCTTGATCATTTATCCACCCAGTTTTATGGATGATATTGTGTGAGTCTCTTGGAAATCTGTTTCTGGTGCTTTTCTTTGGTTTCCTTCATTCTCTTTCCCAAAAGTTTAGCATATTCTGCAGCCTCCTCTTTGTTTCTCTTAGTATGCTGTTTCTTCTGAGCAGTACCTGTGTTGCAGGACATGTGGAGTGGCAAGATGTTGAATCTTGGGTGCTTTGGTCCTGGGCTTCTTACCTTCTTTGTCTAAGGACTTTCTTATAACATATTGGTGGGCATCATCTTCTTTAGGGAGATTAAAAAGCTTTCGGATTCTTCTAGCTCTTTTAGGTCCCAACGGACAAGGCACAGTAGTACCTGTCAGTCCAGGAATATCTTTCTCTCCTTTTACAATAAATCAAGTTGAGAACCCTCAGATTGGCATCCACAATGCATCCACGAACAGACTTGTACTTCCTCTCTCCTGTTCTTCTTGGTCTATAACACAAATGCCCCTCACTCAACAGCAGGCGCACTCTGCCATGCAACAAAATGCCTTGCTTCATGGGAAAACCTTGTCTGTCATTCCCACCACTGATCCGGACCACATGACCCTTCTGCTCTTTACCCAGAACATCAACAGCTGCTTCTGTGGTCAGCAGTGTGCTTCTCATAGAACATATGAAGCTTGGTCTGTTCATCGTCCTCTTCAATGAGTTTCTGACAGCTGGTGCCAGGAAAGGAGCTATTCAGCTTCATCTTGACACAGCCAACTGCCTAGGAGGTGCTGCAAAAACAGCCCTCTAAATTTTAATTTAGATTTTTATTGATTCTTTGTGAATTTCACATCACTCACCCCAATCTCATTCCTCTCCCCATCCCCTCATCCCCACCTTTCACCCTTGTAATCTCCCCCCACAAAAGAAAAAAAATCTCATTGGTACCTGTTATATGTCACAGTGTGTCCCACAGTATACCCCCATACTTCGATGTTTGCACATGTTCACTGGTCTGGTTCAAGGCCTCTGGCTTCTGCTACACTACAGTGGATCCTCACTGAGATTCTTCTCAGGTATACTGCTGCTATTCTGTGTCATGGAGATCCTGCAGCTCATCAGAGAATTGGAAGTCAGAAGAGAAACTGAACATGAGTTTTGGGAACAGCTTCTTCTTGCATTCCAGTCCATCTTGAAGAGAAGAAGAACTTCAAAGAAAAACAATGGGTAGTGTTCAGTGCAGTAAGACCAAAACCAATACACAGCATTGATAGGAAAGAGTCAATCAGTATGACTTCATAAAGCAAAGAATTGTCCTATGTCCTTAAGGTGGAGTTAGTATTGGGGTGCTGGAGGGGGAGATTTGAGGGTTTGAGATTACATCAGTTAGAAATGTTTTAAAACTTCCCTTACGAGAAGCTGGCAAAATGGCTCTGCATTTAAAGGGGCCTGCAGTGAAGCCTGGTGACCTCAGTTGTAACCCTGGGACCCACGTGGTGGAAGGAGAAAAATGTCTAATACAAGTTGTTTTCTGACCTTATGGCCTTTAAACAGATCCTGTGGTGGACACACACACACACACACACACACACACACACACACACACACACACAGAGAGAGAGAGAGAGAGAGAGAGAGAGAGAGAGAGAGAGAGAGAGACAAAGAGAAAATATAATACGAGTTAAGAAAAACTCCTTTTAGGTACATGGACTGTAGTACATGTTTGATCTTGTGGTGCATAGAGATGGCAAAATCATCAGTTAGAGACTTTCCTTATTATTCTTAGACAAAATAAATTATGATATTTAAAATTTTTTATGTTTATTTATTACCTTAGGTTACATCTCCATCACAGTACCCTCTTTCCGCCCCTCCCAGTCCCGCCCTCCCACCCTCTACTCCATATCCCTTCCATCCCTATGATATTTTTTATAGGTAATCTAGACAACTTATTTTAGATTTAATTTATTGTGAAAGAGTCAAGTTCACGCTCCAGAAACTGGATGTAAAGCAGCTTCCACTTCTCCAACAAAATCCAGCAGAAGCCTGACCATACTCCAAGTGACTACTTTTATTGGGTCTTTATTACTGCTGCAAAATTTACCAGTCACTCTTAGGGTTCTTAGCATGCTGATTGAAAGGTCAAGATGTGTGGAGGGTTGCTTTGAAAATGTGCAGTGCATTTTGGAGTTTTGTAGCTCATAAGGGTCATGTCTCTATGTAGCTTACTAGAAAGAGGATAAAAAGATCTTGTGTTGGCAATGAGGGTGCTCTACATGGACCCTTTCCTCAGCACACATTTCTGGAAGTTCTGCTTCCTGCCCTTTCTCTCTGCCTTGTTTGGCTCTTCAGTGGTTTGGGAGATAAGACTGCTTGGGCCAGGGAGTTGGCTCTGTTTTCCATGTGTTGGAGTGTGTGGCAAAGTTCAAGAAATGCATCTAAAGCACTGTGGCAGTGGATAGTGTGGAAATTCCTGAACTCTTTAGGATCAGCTTGGTGACTTCCCACTGCCACTAGATGTCCCTCTGTGGCTTTTCTTTTGGACATCAGTGCTATACATGGGGCAAGTTATTTCTGCTCTGCAGGATAGAAGAAACTGCTCTGCAAGCTCAGAGGAAGCAGTTTACACTGAGATGTTACCCAAGCTGTGACTCACCACCGTCACAAAGCCCTCGTGCACGCCTGTAAAGAACAGGGCTTTATGATGCAGAAATCAGGACGCTCTCTACAGGGTCAGGAAATCTTTCCAACTTTCACCCTCTAAACTTTCCCAACCCGCTCTGAATAGCCCAGACCAAAGCTTCTAAACCATCTTGCTTGAATAACTAGTTTTGTGTTTGTATATTCCAGGATATGTGCAGGTGTGCGTGCAGGTGTGTGTGTGCAGGTGTGTGGGTATGTAGGTGTGTGTGTTTATGTGTGTGTGCAGGTGTGTGTGTGTGTGTATGTATGTGTGCGCGCGCACGTGCTGAGTGTGGATGCCAGAGGTCAACCTCTGGTATTATTCCCAGGAGCCATTCACCTTCACCTTGGCTTGTAGATAGTCTCTCACTGGGACCTCAGGCTCACTGATTAGGCTGGGACCTGTCTGCTTTCACCTCCCTAGCTCTGGGATTGCAATAGGGACCACCACACCAGGCTTTGGGTGGGGATTGGACTCAGGTTATCACGTGGGTAGGATAAGTATTTTACTGAGTTATCCTCCAGATTTTCTCTTTCAAAATATTTTTGTGCTTCTGATTTCTTGCAGGTCAATGAATGGTTTGACTGTTCCTAACCAGAATTCATGCAGCTCAGCACAGGGGTTTGATTACTCTCCAAGCAGCTTTCCTTATTAATTAACCCTGACCACTAATTATGTTCTTAGATTATTATTATTATTATTGAGACACGATATCTCTGAGTAACAAGTCCTGGCTCTACTAGACTCATGCCTGGAACTCACAGAGATTCGCCTGCCTCTGCCTTCTGAGTGCTAGGATTAAAGGTGTGTACCACCATGCATGGCCTTTTCTTAGATTTTAACATTGTTTAAATTTCTTTCTATTGTGGCCTGACAGGAAGCAACTTAAGGGAGTAAGGATTTTTTGGGGATGAAATTTTGGGGGAATTCTGTTGATCATATTGGATAAAGCATGGTGTCAGGAGTGTGAGGTAACACGTAGAATCTGCCTTCAGAAAGAGAAAGCAGAGAAAGGGAGGGCATGAAATAGAGCCAGGCTTATGAAATCTCATGGCTCCCCCCCCCCCCCCAGTGACCTCTAGTGAGGACCCACCTTTTAAAAGTGCCACAACTTTTCATAACAGAAGTACCACCAATAACCAAGTATTGGCAGGAGCCTGTTTGGGTCCTTCACATTCAAACCTCAATGATCCAGGAACGGCAGCTTACAAAGTCAGTAGTAAATGTCTGTTTACAAGTTTGCTATCTGTTTTGTTACAGGCTGGTTAGAGAATCACACTTTGCATGGCACCGACCTCGGCAGATTTGACATCTCTGAAGGAAAACCAATGACTGACTGCGAGGAACCAGAGGAGACTCAAGACAGCTTCGAACTCTCAGATGGAGGGTCAAGCACTGTGCCCTGCAGCGTCTGCTCCTAGCCAAGCACTGCCCTTCTGCAGAGACACTGCACAGCTTGTTTGATCAATGCTACTTTTAATAGAAAATGAGAAACAATTGTGGGAAATAATGGCAGAGAGAAATGAGATTTTTCTGTTGTTGTTGCAATTTCTGGCCTTCTGGAGGAAAGTAAGTGAATCCTTTAAATGCAGCTTTGTGTGTTTGAAAAGAGAAAGGTGGCACAGGGGTGGGAAATACCATGCAGTTGGATCCATTTTAATAATTGGCATAGTGACACCGAGGGGATGGATGGTGAGCTGGCTTACCCAGCAACCAGCTCTAACTGGACAGATAGTAGAAGAGGTTTTGTAGCTTTGCAAACTGGAAAGAAATACTTTGATTTTTCACTGCATCAACAGGTCACGTCCCAATAGTGATTTACTAAGTCAGTTGTCTGCAATGCAACTAGACAGTGTCCTTAAAGGACAATGTCATGAGTGCTACTTAAGTGTCCTTTGTGTTCCTGAGACAATGTCTAATCCAGAAAGTTGTCAGAAGAAAAAAATAAAGTATATGCCCCACCCCCTGATACTGTCTGTGGGTTAGCTTAAATCAAGACTATAAGTATGTTTGCTTATTTAGTTTAAAACTCTTGAAGTCCAAATTCCAGAGTTTTATAGAAGTGGTCTCTCTCTCTCTCTCTTTTTCAGGCTAGGATATATATAGGGGACATCTTGCCTGGTAGGTTGGTAGTAGAGCATACAAGACGCACCTTTGCATGGGGCCATTGAAGTATTTTCTTCCTCAGAAGCTTGTACAGTGTTTTCCAGAGCAAGAAAAGGTATCCACTGGGAAGAGAATCTCCTAGAGGGAGTTGAAATGGGGTAGTAAGGGGTGAATATTATCAAGGTACATATATATATATATATATATATATATATATGTCTCCCTACAAGGAATATGTAAATACCCTCACATATAAATACAAAAGTTTATATAGTTCCACAAACACCACCTTAATACCAAGTCTTAAATAATCCACAAAATAAATTTCTTGGGAATAAATGGTCACACTTTTCTTTGTGAACTGTGTAAGAAAAATATACACCACAAATAACAATCAGGAAGAAAACATGTAGCTACAGAGACTTCGTGTGTTTAAATTGAATTAAAAGTGCAGAATATAAAATATGAACCTCTGTCTAGTGACTGAGGAGGTGGCTCTGTGAGTAAAGCGCTTGCCTTACAAGCTGAGAACCTGAGCTCAACTACAGAATCTACTAGGAATCTAAACAAAACAAAGCAAAGCAAACCTCAAACTTGAAAAGTGCTAATGTTATATATTTACTGTGTAACCCACTGAGTCCAATTAGTGTTGTCCACTCATGAATGGGTTTGTGGGTTATCCTCTGGGCCATGGGGTCACTCTCCCAAAGAAAAAAATGACTCTCACCAAGATGTCATCAATTTCCTGTAGCTCCTCAGCTAGTGTGTGGCCTGGGAAGCTCATCTTTTAGCATGATCTTGCACATATCTTACATAGATATGCACAGGTCTTTTAGTGCATGTATGCAACAGCTATGTTGAGTCCACAGCACAGCCCTCACGGGCCTTATCCTAATACTCTTTTAGTTACTTTAACCCCTCTTGTGTGACTTTCTCTGAGCCTGATGTGGAGGTTTTGACATCGATGTCCCATCTATGGCTGAATAGCCACTTTGAACAGTGATGTGTCTGTGCACTCATCCCCATGCACCGCAATGAGAAGCTTTTCTAACCCAGGTTTCGAGCAGCACACATCTATGGATTTAAACAGAAATACTGATAAGGCAACTTCACAATATGACCATTTAGCAAAACAGTATCAATAGGTTCTCCCCTAAGGCCTATGACTTACTTGGTTATGAGTTTTGACTGTGTTTACAGTACCAGACATTAATTCCCTCAGGCCTCAAATCCAATCCAAACAGTGGTTGGTTACACAGATAAATAGTCATGCCATTAATGCACCACAGGGGACATCTTGCCTGGTAGGTTGGTAGTAGAGCATACAAGATGCACCTTTGCATGGGGCCATTGAAGTCTTTTCTTCCTCAGAAGCTTGTACAGGGTTTTCCAGAGCAAGAAAAGGTATCCACTGGGAAGAGAATCTCCTAGAGGGAGTTAAATGGGGTAGTAAGGGGTGAATATTATCAAGATACATTGAAAACCAGTATGAATATTTCAAAGAATAGACAAAAACATACATAAACAAGTTAGAAAGGCAAGGAAGAACATCCAAATGTCCTCTACCCTCATATGTGCTATGAACATACTTCACTCACACACATGAATAAGCATACACACACACACACACACACACACACACACACACACACACACACACACAAATACCAACAACAAACAGAGGCTGTATGCACGTTAAACAATAACCTTATTTTAAAAAAATCTCTTCTAACTCTTGGCCACCCCTATTTCAGTCTGTCTTCATGATTTTTGTGGGTGGAAGCATACAGAATTCATTTCTCCTTTCATGACTGGTTTATTTCACTTGGTGTGATGTTCTCAATGGGGTTCACCTGTGCTGTGGTATGTATCAGAATTTCCTTTCCTATAAGGGTGGAAATAATATTCCTTTTATGCTTGTACTACATTTTACCTGTCCATTCTGATAATGTCCAAATGCCTGCTTCAAAATTACAGCTATCGCAACGTTATCATGGCACCTTGATTGCAAAAGAGAAAAAAAAAATCTTTTCAAAATCTTGCTTTAAATTCTTTCAAGAACATATCAAGATTATTGTATTTATTACTTTTAAAGGTGATTCCACAGGGTTTTTTGTTTTCTTCTCTTCTTCTTCTTCTTCTTCTTCTTCTTCTTCTTCTTCTTCTTCTTCCTCCTCCTCCTCCTCCTCCTCCTCCTCCTCCTCCTCCTCCTCCTCTTCCTCCTCCTCTTTTTTTTTTTTTTTTTGAGACAGGGTTTCTTTCTGCAGCTCTGGCTACCATGGAACTCACTCTGTAAACCAAGCTTGAACTCACAGAGATCCACCTGCCTTTGGGGATCTAACATGCTGGGGTTAAAGGTGTGAGCCATGATGCCCAACCTGATTCCCAAGCTTTCACAATGGCTGTTTCATTTTACCTACTCAACAACACACATAAGGATTCTTTTTTCCATATACTTGGGTATATTTTTTATTTTCTGCTCCTTTTTACAATAGAAGCCAGCCCACAGTGTGAAATTATTCCTCACTTCAGCCTTGATTTCTATTTTCCCAATAAGTGGCAAGGCTGAGTGAATTTTTGTATGAGTGTTGCTCTTCATATATTTTCTTCAGGAGAATGTCTTTTCGTATCTTCCACTTTTGAATGGAGACATGTTGGTTATTGTGATTTAGATCTCTAAACATTTTGGAAACTTATCACTTATCAGATCGGTGATTTGTGAGCATTTTCTTCTACTCTGTGGATTAATTTTATTTTATTAATAATGTGATTTAATGCCCAAATTAAAATTACACACAAGAAACTATTAAATATTGATAAAATAAGGGTATAGTTGTAGCTACCCTGGGTTTAGGCAGGAGGATTATGTGATAACCAATCTTTCATTTCATCTTGACAGGGTTTGGAAGCACACTGTTGCATGTATTTGTGAGGGCATTTCAAGAAATGTTTTACTTAGGAGAAACACTGTCTCTCAATATGGGTGGCAGTATCTCATGGGCGACAGCCCCAGACTGAGAAAAGAGAGAGTGAAGGTCCAGAAGTTGTGAAACAAATGTAAGAAAAAGAAAAGAATTCTAATATCTGCCAGTATAGCAGGTAAATCTTTTACAAGTGTGATGAAAGACACCAAGGCACAAATATAAGACTTTCAGAAAATCCAAACTAATATAAAGTTTTATAAAATAAATCAGGGAGAGGGCCTAAGAAGAAGACTGGAAATACAGTGCCAGAAGAGCAGTGTTGCAGGAGGGACATTTAGGATAAGATGATTTTGTAAGAAGAGCCTGAGTGGAAGCGAGAAGACTCAAATGCTGAAAGAAAAAGGCCAACACACTATATTTCTATTTCATCAAAAGAGCTCTCAGCAATGACAAAGGTATTTTTCAAAGACAAAGACAGAGATGGTCATTAATATAAATAGATGTAGATGCAACAATGGCCACTCTAGATGACCCATCTGAAATTGAAGGAAAGTTGTCCACAAAGATCAGTCAAAATGACAAAATTATAAGGAGAACTGCACAATTCCCCAATCATGGTGGGGGATTTTAACATATTTCTTATATATAATATTTAAAAATTGGGCAATTTATTTGTAATGTCATTACACTTTGATGTGTATATTCATACTATATCACATCAAGCCCTACAAAGCCGTTATTCTTCTTAAACACAGAGAAGACATTTGTTCAATTGGATACCTAATTACTCATGAAGAAAATGTAAACATCCCAAAGGTTTGAAATCATTCATGGTATGGAGTCTAGTCTCAGTGTGCTTAACTGAAATTGAGACAAGGAAAAATGAGGAATAGTTTCATATGCTTAAGATTTATGGAGCACCCTTATGCATCATCTGTGGGCTAAAGAAGACATTTCAATGAGGGTCTTAAGCATTTTAACTGAATGATAATAAGGACTCTAGACTCTGGAGCCTATAGTTATCAACTCAAGCTGTATTTTTAGATTTAACTATTTATATGAAAAACCTACAGAGTTTAATATTCATATAAGAAAGTGGAGAAGATAAAAGTATCAAAGTTACATTTTCCTTGCAGTGTACAATGGTTCCCACAGAGACACTCAATTGGCTCAGGTGCCAAAAATAAGACACTTCCTTAAATGGATCAAATATGTCACATTTCCTCATCCCAAGGATTAAGGATCCTTGTAGAAGAGGGCGAGAAAAGAGTGTAAGACCAGAGATGGTAGAATACTACAAGGAAAGTGTCTTTTGGACACAGCAGTTCAGCTGTGCATCTAAACTCACATTGGTTGTGACACCATCATGCACAAACCTATGCAAACCCAAGCCAGACCAAATCCCAGCCTGAAGATGGCACTTGGGCATGAAATCCCACCACTAGCATGGGGGTTATTGCCAACTGTCAGCTGCTGGGAGATGATAGAGATAGAGAAACACACACACGAACATGAACACACATACATACACACATACACACACATACACATACATACACACATACACACACATAAAACACACATACACACACATACACACATACACACACATACGCACGCACACACACATACACACACAAACACACACATACACATACATGCACACACATACACACATACATGCACACATGCACACACATAAAACACACATACACACATATACACATATACATATACACATAAGACAAGAACAATTTGTAAACATCTTGTTGGACAAACCTACAAAAAGCTTGCTTGAGACAACTGACAGGAAATGCAGCATTGCCAATTGCATCAGTAAGATCTAAACATATCTAGACTCAAAACGATTAGTCTCTTTATCCACGAAGACTGTATAGTGATTAAGAATGCATGTTGGGGATCAGGTGTGGCTTCACATTCACATAAAAACTTGCCAGTCTTTGAAGAGCCACAGAAATGTAACAAGTCCTAGTTGGCTTGGATGCCAAATGGAAATAACACTAAAATCAACCTTATAATATCATAAGGATAACAAGAATTAAATCATGTGAAGTGCATAGTACCCGTAGGTAGGAAATTGTTAGTAAATACTACCCATTATTATTATTAGGTCACATGATCTTTGAATGCTTAAATTAAGAGGTCATATATTTACTTTCTTTGTCATAGCCACGAGAAATGTTAGTAATGAAAGCTGGTGATTGTGTGCAGTTTGACGAGGGAGACATCTCCCAGTCTGTATCTGGGACAGTGACTACACTCTTATCACACTGTAATCCTCTTTTGATCCCTCTCCATGTCCAGTAAGTGACTTCCCACATATTCGTATACATGAATTCCAGTGTCCCAATCGTTCTCTCCACACAGCACAGTCCCTCTTCTGTTTTGTGTAGACTGTTCTATCCTGTATGAAAGCATTTGTCAGAGATTGTTGCCAGCATTTGTTTACACTTGTTTTTATTCCTAAACTATGTAATTAATAGTGTTATTTAATCTTGGCATTGCTAGCCTATAATTCCTGGCACATAGGAAATTCTCACTTAATTGCCAAACAAATAAATGAATATGGATTATTATAACATATACAGATCTTATTCCTTTTGCCAACACAATAGTAAGATTTACTCTCTATGGAGTTTAATTTGAGTGAGTGTAAGTTTTTTGGAATGCATAGGGTCAACAGGTAAATGTTCTAATGTAGTACTGTGCCCTTTTGATTTTACATAAACAGTATAAGGTGTTTCCCATTTCTATCATTTTTACTATGCCTTTGATAGATTCTTATTGACTTAACAGACTTCAATATCCAAGATACCTGAGATTCTCACCGACTCACTGTTGTATGGTTTTTCCTGAGGAGACAAGAACAACTGTCTGTTCTTCCGGGGCAAGGCTTTGATGACATACTGAAGCAGCAGTGCCCCCAAGTCTATCTTGGTGAGCTATTTGGCTAACTGGGGTCACTTACAGGAGCAGGGCACCTGAAAGGTACCTGCACCACCAACAAGTTTGTTTCAGAAAGGATGCTGGGCCACAAGAGCTGCATCCCTCATCCTGTTGCCCAGGGTGCAAACAACTCAACCTCCTCACTCACAGTAGTCGCTTACTGTTCCTGGCAGAGGGGCCTCTGGAACCCGATGATTTTCTGAGCTTCCTGAGTCTTAGGAACCTTTTTTTTTTTCCCCTCCAGGAGGGATATAGGATGAGACTGCAGCACAGTGCTTACTTTTCATGAAGGAAAACATGCCATTGTCCAAAGGCATGAAGCTCCAGTCAAAGGCTGTGTGTGAGAAGGATGTCAGTAGGGAAGCGGAGAGAACCACATATTTCAACACAAACTTTGAGCCAGTTGAAGCTTGGATGAGTGATCTACTGACTCTCGAGGTAGAATAAAATCAGACAAAAGTATTAAAATAATTTATTTAAAGTAATACATTTTCACAGCTTTAATTATACATCATTTTGTTAAAGTAATGAAGTATTCATTCTGAGGTAGAGGCAGTTCTTATCTATACATCTCATATTCTTATATCTGTATTCTCCTTTTCGGAACTAAAAATTACATTCCCAAAGGCCTCACTAACACTGTACATCATCTTACAGGTCTATTCTGGAATTTTCCTTCATGTGTGTCCTGAAGGACCATGAGCATTCCAGGCCCAGAGAACCCTGGAAGCCGGCACAGAAGAAAGTCAAAGGGAACACGGTGATGGGTAAACAGGCCAATGTGACTTCTGTTCACATTTTTACATTGGGAACAATTTTAAGCAATCATTTTTTTTCCAGACAGGGTCTTACTATGTAATCTTGGACAGCCTTGAATTTACCATAATCTTTCTGCCTTTGTCTTCTAAGGGATTACAAGTGTGCACAAGTATACCCAGCCTTTCTTGACAAATAGTAACTATATTTATGTTAACTTCAGATTTTGCCCATACACTGGAGTTGCTAGAGGCTTATAAAAATATAACTTTCTCACCATTTGAGATATTATTTCTGCAGACTGGAGGAGAAGTCCCCAAATGGATTCTGATGATTTATCTAGATGCATACTAAATGCTCAAGAAATATATGTACACACACACACACACACACACACACACACACACACACACACGCACTCACACACTCTGTCATACTCTCACCCCCATCATACACACCCCCCTCATTTCTTATTTCAAAATGTGCATTTCACATAATCAATAACCATATGGGTGATAGAAAGTAAAACCCAGCCTTCCCAAATAAATGTATCTAAATAAATGTTTTTAAAAGATGTTTCCATCATGCTTAACCATTTTAGAGGAATCAGGCTTTAGAACTCAATACCATCTGTCTGTCATTTTCAAGGGCTGGCTTACAAAGCTGTTCTGAGGCTGGGAACAATGGTGCAAACTTTCAATCCCCACATCCGAGGGGAAAGAGACAGGAGGATCTCAAGTTCAAGACCAGCCTGGGCTGCATATTGAGATCCTGACTCAGGAAGCCAGTGGCTGTAGCTGAATAACTTGTCTGCCTGCACACCATGCCTATGACCCTGTTTGATCCTTACTACTACAAAGCAGAGGTAAGAAACCTGCCTTGAATGAGATTTCAAAATCACACTGTTAATATTGACTTTTCTCACTCTCTCAAACTCCTCCATCAATAAAACATACTATATGGAACTCTACAGTAAAATAATATTTTTATTAAGTTAAGTGGTTGAGGATTCCATGTAAATTGCAAACTATGAGTTTCATTTTTACTCTTTTGTATCATTTATTATGACATTGCTTTTCATTTCTTCTCTTCTAGATTTCAAATTCTTTGTGAGCGAGCCACAGGTTTTTTTTTTCACTTTTCCTTACCTCAGTTATAAAATAGGAAACATGGGTGAGTGTGAGAATGTCTCAGCAGAAGATAAATGGCTTCTAGTTCAACCGAGACAAGTAAACTGGAGGCCAAAAAGGCATGTGGGGCCTCTAAGCTTCTATGTTCTCCATATTGCAACTTGCCATAGATGGCCATTTATATACACAGACCCATGATTTTCCAGCCTACTCATATATAACCCACAAGTATGGAATTCAAATAATTAGGTTGATAAAACATTTATTTCATTTAAACTACTGACCTGATGTGGAGGAGTCATATATCTTCCTCTGTATCTTTTTCCCCTAGACCTCAATATAGTTATTTTAAAATATTTTCAGTGATCACCGCATGCTGGAGTGTTACAAAGAAAATTTGCATTTCATCACTGTCATACATTTTTCTAAAATTATGCAACATTGAGATTTTAGATGTAAGCCCTGGGCTGGCTAGAAGAGGTTCCCTCTACTCTGGGCCATGGGTTCCACTCGAATGAAAAAAATAAGTGATGGGGTGGTGGGAAAGACAGAAAAATGGAGTGGTGTGTGAACTAGGGAGAGAGGAGGAACTAGAAACATGATGGTGGGGACAGCCGACAGAGAGGGCTAAAATCCACATGTTGCCATTGCCCAGTAGGGTCAGCAGGATGGTGTGCAAACAACCTGGAGCTTATGTTGATGCAAACCTAGCTCCTGGCAACGATGAAAGTCCAAGATGAGGAAAGGTTCACTCTCTGAATTAGGACTGCCATGGTCAGGGATACCACCAGAGGACATGCTGGTATCAGTGTTTCATGGTGCTGCCTCAGACTGTGATGAAGCCTGAGATCCATGTTCTTGTATGCAGTCTGGGCTGCTGGCTGATGCCTGTGATCTCCTCAGGCTTCACTCTCTTGGGAAGCCATGCAGATGTGAGTGGCATGTGTAAGTATCACTTGAGGCCATGTAGAAGCTCATGGCCTGCGTAGCCCCTGAGGGACATGATTGGGTCAGTGATCTTGATACGGCCAAAGGCCGTGTTGATATCTGTGGCCTGTCTTACCACAGAAGTCCATGTGGATGCCCAGGGTCAAGGCTGCAGCCTTAAGCCACGTTAACGTCCATGGGCATGGGAGAGCTGACTCTGTCCTTCAGGGGAAGCTACATGATGGCAAGGGCTGTGAACATGGGAGAGCTCCCCCTACACCTGTGGGAAAGCTGGCATCATCAAGCAGCTGACACCCTGAATGGTGGTGTGCCCATGGGAGAGTCTGCCCCACCCCTGGTGGGAGAGCTGACCTCTAACCTCACCGGCCCATAGCACTGAGGTACAGATGGTAGTGTGGGCAAAGGAGAGCTAGCTCCACCCTGCTCTGGATACCTCAGCTGATGAGTTTTGGTGCAGATGCAGATGGAGAAAGACTCCCTTGGGGGTCTGCCCACTAGGAATTTGACCGTGCTCCAGTGAATATATGGACTACACGAAGTGGGCTTTTATTGGGGGAGAGGTTACAGGGTAAGAGGAAAAGATATAGAAAGACTGAGGTGTGAACATGATTAAGGCATGTGATGTGAGATTCCTAAATAATCAATAAAAATAATTTAAAAATGATTTTACATGTCCCTTTTATTCCCTTCCTTTTTGGGAAAAAGTTTCTAGGTTATTCTCAAACTTACTACTCACTATGGCCTTGAGCTCACAGCAATCCCGCCCTGTCCACCCATGCTTTTAGAAATCTTATTCTCATTAATTTCCTGACATTTTTCTAGTTTGAATACAAACATAAAAACTTTGCTCTGAAAATTTGGAGCTTACATCTTTTTTAAAAAGGTATACATAGCTTTTATATGATTAATAATTAACATGGTGGATTAATATCCACAGTGAGAAGGGATACATCCTGCATGACCTAGTTGTGAAGACATCCTGCTACTTCCTCACCAGGTTTAGCTGGCCTGAACAAAATGTGTTTGGCCACAGAAGTCAAGAGAAGCAAAATTTACAGTGGCCAAGATTGTCTAATTGTTTATCCTTAAAGAGAAGTCATAGAAAACTTGCAGGCAAATGTGTATATTTTAAAGTAAACACATGTAGCCATATTCTAGAATGACCTGGAAATTAATCCCTTGTATAGAGTGTTTAATCACAAATAATGCTACACGATTAGAAGTCATTTCCAGGAGTGTTGCACACATGGTTACCCTTGGTGTCTGCAGGAGATTCAATACCAAAGTCTGCAAATGCTGAAGGAGTATGCATTTTCATATAGCTAACACACATCTCTACTTTTACCTACAGGCCTGTCCAAACTTTTTGCATTGAAATGCGACATTGTTACATCTGTGAAAGTGTACACGTCAAAACCTTAAAATGGAGTCACAAAAGAAAAAAAATAACAGAAAATCTCACAAAGTTTAAAATGAGTTTATTGTTGGTGCTGAGGCTCACTCTTCCTTTTCCTGGGTACCCATGACCCTCAGGCAACAAGTTGGACACAACTGAACCATCATTTCCAGATGGCTTAAAATACCACATGTAGTGTAACCACTGCTTATGACTTTTCTATCCCATGCTGATTACGGAATAATGACAAAAATTATCTGATCCTATTTAGAGCAGGCGCCGTCTCCTCCTTCTCCAATAGTTTGTATATAAAGTTCATTGAATTCATAGATACACAACACACCAATACAGGCCTAGTCATGGTGACTGAATAGTTAGTTGCCTTTAGTGTATAACATAGGGCCAATGGGAGCTACTGCACTCACTGGGTGACTTACACACTAATCTGGGAACACTGTTTAAGAGAAGACTATGAAGGAAGAAAGAACTTTATAGTATAGATACCCTGGTTATGCAGCAAGCCTGTGGGGCTATGGAGATGGGTCAGAGATGGTTGTTGTACAAGCATGAGGATGTCAATTCAGATACCAGCACCAGCGTAAAAGGCCAGATACGGAAGAAATCTCCTATAACCTCTTCTCTGGGAAGGTGGAGACAGGCAGGTCTCTAGAACTCTCTGGACAGGCAGATCAGCTAAATTAATGAGCTCTAGGTTTCAGGAGAACATTAAAGAATAAAGTGGAGGTGAGGTGGGGCACTGGCTCGGCTGGTAAAGGTGTTCATTTCCAAGGCTGTCAATCGTTTCCAAGATTGAAATCTACCTGATTTCAATCAACGACAGCTACAAGGCAGAATGAACTGTCTCCTGAATTGTGTCCTCTGACCTCTACCTGTGCACTGTGGATAAGGGCATGGTGGTACACACAATTTCATACAAATAGATAAAAGTTAATAGATTTTAAAAAATGACAATGGATACTAGGAAAGGCATCTGACATTGAGCCCTGATCTTCATATAAGTGTGATATAAGTGTGTATACAAATCCACATGCATATGTGTATAACTCTTTCCCCATAACACTACGTACACATACAATAACATAAAAATATATGCATAGTACCTTCCAGAAGGTAACCAGCTGAAAATGAACCAAGTTTCTGAGCCCGTGGCTCCTACATTAATTGATTGTTAAATTGACAAATAATTTTTTTAATTTATTTTTTATTTCTTCAAGTTACATCTCAATCACAATCCCCTCCCTACTCCCCCCTCCAGTCCCACCCTCCCACCCTCTTCCCCCTCAACCCCCCATCCTCTTCCCTTCATTTTTTAAAGTTTAAGGTATATCTTTTTCCCACCAACAGCTCCCTATTTCAGTCCAACAAATGGTTCTTTCTCTTATAACAATATATACGATACAAAATAACAAAAATAAATAGGCCACAATTATAAGAGTTATATGCTTAGCATATATTCCCAATGTCCAGTCCATATGTATTTGGCACCTGACTTTAACATTCTACTATCTAACCATCTCCATGAGTTTAAAGTTCTGTATCTAACTCAGCTTTCATACTAACTTTCATCACAATTTTAAAAACATCTTCTTAGATCCAGAACACCCTCTTGATGCCTAAACAACTCAAAATTTAACTATGAGACTCTAGCTATCTATTCTTCAACCACCTCAGAGACCTGAGAGGGATAAATATATCTGATTATATAGGAAGTGCAGGGCCTGCAGCTTCCAAAACTAAGAAATGACATACCAGTGGCTGCCTGGACAGTTCCCATTTTCTCTCCATACATTACAGCATCAATCTTCAGCCATTTGTCCCCGTTTCTCTGACAGACATTGATTATAGAACAGGAATTATGAAGGACTTGCCTACCCTGTCTTGGCAGAGCTAGGCTGTCGACTTACCTGCTTCCAAGTTTTGTCCTTTTTTGGACAGCATTCTGTCTACAGTTGAAGGAAGGGGTTTTTCTTGCCAAGAGATAGGCTTGCCACTAACTCAACCATCTCCCACTAGAGATTCTTTATGCTCATCTTGTACTTGGAGTAGAATAGGGGGTGCTGTCAGGAGCTGACATGTCTCTATATCAAAAAATCTTAAGTTAAGAAAACATCTTTGAATGCCATATTCTGCAGATCTCTTGAGGTTTTTGAAGATGCCCTATCTATCTCTTATATTTAGATAAGCAAATGTTGCTTGTCTCTTAGCAACTTGATTTCTGATTAGCTTAGAAAATAACTGAGATAGAATGTCATAGTACCTAACAAAATGACAAGCTTGACTGACTATTAGTTTGAATTTCTTAATTATCATAAACAGTTTATGACAGTTGGTAGCAAAAGGCCGAAGCTTCACATTTCATTTTTAAGCATTACCTAGGTACAATACCTTAAAAAAGTGTTACCCTTAATTTTGTATCAATATACAAAGATCAATACCAATGTGGCCAAATATAATCTTAATTTTTTATCAATATACAAAGATCAATACTTATGTAGCCCAATACAATCTTAATTTTGCATCAATATACAAGGGTCAATACCATTGTGGCCAAATATAATCTTAATTTTGTATCAATATACAAAGATCAATACTGATGTAGCCCAATACAATCTTAATTCTTTGTATATTAAGACAAATAATTTTTGACTCAATAATATTTTTGCTTTGTTCTGTGTACTCTGGTTGCCTCTGAGGACAATCTGGGGACTCGGCTGGATTTCTGTGGGAATGTGTCTGAGTGAAGTGGCATCCCCTCAGGGGGCTGAGCAAGCTCTTTGCCTAAGATCCTGCTGATAGGGATTAGTGTAGTGAATGAGACTAGAAAAGCTCATCATGAGTGAGCTAACTCAGACTCAAAAAGATACACACGACATATATTCACTTATAACTGGATTTTAGCCATGTAGTACAGGATAATCATCCAACAATCAATAGAACCAAAAGAACAGGAACATGGACTTGGTTACCTGTTAGTGGCACACTCCACCCTAGCGGAACTGCCATGTATGCCCCTTGTGCAAATGGAAGCTCTTAGATCTCATGTGACTAATGAACTGAGGGGGGCTGAGGAGGCACCCCACACTGGAGGGTTGGGAGGGGGTAGAGGGTGGCAGGGTGGGACCGAGAGGGGGTGGAAGAAGGGGTGGAAGAAGGGGGTGGTAATGGAGCAGTAACTTGAAGTAATAAATATATGTTAAGAGAGAGGGAGAGAGAGAGAGAGAGAGAGAGAGAGAGAGAGAGAGAGAGAGAGAGAGAGAGA
>CAJQZJ010031925.1:3854928-3885170 GCA_907164525.1 Lophiomys imhausi
AGAGAGAGAGAGAGAGAGAGAGAGAGAGAGAGAGAGAGAGAGAGAGACTGGGTGTTCCTTTCCCAGATTGAACATTCTTGAGTAGCCATATTACTTCCGAGTATAAGTTTGCTCAACACCACAGAGCATGTCTAACAGATGAGCAGGTGAAGTACTCTCTAGTTAACCATAGATAAGTAAAGATCTAGATATTTGAGACTATTAGCATTGAACTTGCAGCATTCGAGGAAATGGGCTACAAAATTCCCACAATATAGATTAAATTTAAAATCTGAGAAGTAGGGTTTTCATTGCAGACATCCAAACCTCAAAGCTGTTGTTCTCACAAAAGCACAATAGCAAGTGTGTAGAGGACCAAGACAAGTGTTCAAATTTAATTGAGGTCCTGCTGAATTACCTAATTAAAGCACAGCTACGCGGGGAGGATGAAGACAGTGGGATTTCCAGTCCAAACAGCAATTCTGCTCTTTGCTGTAGGGATTGACTTTAAAACTTGGTGGCTGATTGTGCGCATATCCCTTCATCAGGAAAACCAAGTGCAAACAGGGCAGAGACAACTCTCAGCTACTGAGTGTGGCCCATAGATCATGAGTTTTATGTACAATATGCATTTTAACCCTTAGGACAACATTATATGGTGAAGATTATGAGCTTCATGCTTTTGAAGACTAATGTCAAGTGTTTTAAGACTATGGACAAGAATACACAGTCTGTGAATGGTAGAATCAGGCATGGAACTGGGCATGTTATTTCAAGGCTTTTGCTCTTTGTAGTGCATCTCACCATTTCCAATGGTCTGAGTACATTTTGAATGAAAGAAAGCACATTCATTGTTTATGAAGATTAGAATATCAAAGGTTAGCATTTAAATTTTTGCCAAATTAACAAGTAGAAGAGTCTTTAGTCTCTGAACAGAAATCAGTCTCAGCAATTGTCATGTGACTTTTTCTAAGTGCACACACACACACACACACACACACACACACACACACACATTCTCCTATGTCTACTAGGCTCAGATTGAGATGGTACCAAAGGACTAAAGAAAAGATTCTGCCCAAGTTCCTCTTACAGAGCTAGTGAATGAAGTTATTGAGGTTCCTTTTTTTTTCATATAAGTACTTTTTTTTCTTCGTTACATCTCAGTCACAAACCCTTCCCTATTCCCCCTTCCTGTCCCACCCTTCCACCCTCTTCCCCCCCAACAGCTTCCCTTTTCAATCCAACAAATGGTTCTTTCTCTTATAACAGTAAGTTCTATACAAAACAGCAGAATTAAATATGCCACATTTATGAGAGATAAATGGCCCAGTATACCTTCCCAATGTCCAGTTCATACATATTTGGCCCCTGACTTTAACCTTCTACCTTCTAACCATCTCCATGAGTTTAAAGTTCTATAACTGACTTAGCTTTCATACTAACTTGCATCACTATTATAACCATCTTCTTAGATCTAGAACGCCCTCTTGATTCCTAAACAACTCAAAATTTAGCTATGAGACTCAAGCTGTCTATTCTTCAACCACCTCAGAGAGCTGAGAAGGATAAATATATCTGATTATATAGGAAGTGCAGGGCCTGCAGCTTCCAATACTAAGAAATGACAAACCAGTGACTACCTGGACAGTTCCCATTTTCTCTCCATACATTCCAGCATCAGTCTTCAGCCTTTTGGTCCTGTTTCTCTGACAGACATTTATTGTAGAGCAGGGATTATGAAGGACTAACCTACCCAGTCTTGGCAGAGCTAGGCTGTCGACTTCCCTGCTACCAAGTTTTGTCCTTATTGGACAGCAGTCTGTCTGCAGTTGAAGCAAGGAGTTTTTACATGCCAAGAGATAGGCTTGCCACTAATTCAACCATCTCACACTGGAGATTCTTCGATGCTTATCTTCTACTTGGAGTAGAATAGGGGGTGCTGTCAGGAGCTGATATGTCACAATATCAAAAAAAATCTTAATTTAAGACCACATCTTTGAATGCCATATTCTGCAGATCTCTTGGAGTTTTTGAAGATGCCCTATCTAACTCTTGTGTTTAGATAAGCAAATGTTGCTTGTCTCTTAACAACTTGATTACTGAGTAGCTTAGAGAATATCTGTGATAGACTGTCATAGTAGCTAACAAGGTGACATGCATGCATGATTAGGAATTTGTTTTTCTTAACTATCCTAAACAGTTTAAGACGGTTGGTATCAAGAGGCCAGAGCTTCACATTTCATTTTTAAGTATCTCTAGGTATGATACCATTAGGAAGCGTTACCTTTAATTTTGTATCAATATACAAAGATCTATTCAAATGTGGCTAAATATACTCTTAGTTTTGTATCAATATACAAAGGTCAATGCCTATGTGGCCCAATACAATCTTAATATTGCATCCATATACAAGGGTCAATACCATTGTGGCCAACTATAATCTTAATTTTGTATCAATATACAAATATCAATACCGACGTAGTCCAATACAATCTTATTTTTGCACAATAAACAATGGTCAAAACCACTTTAGCCAAATATAATACTAATTTTGTATCAATATACAAAGGTATAAGGGCATATTCAATAATCTGACCCTTCTTCTTGGTCCTTCCTGTGCTATGTCTATGTCTCAATTTTTTTCAAGTCCGTGCATTCCTACATAGGAGATAAAGAAGGATACAGAAAAGGGAAAGAAGGAATACCCTGGGTCTAACCTCCAAAACCCATTAAACAGGTCCATTTAACAACTTGTAATCTCTTCCCCTAAATAACAGAGTTTTCAGTTGTTCCTTACATGAGCTCAGTTGAGTCCCAGATAGCTATATCCTCAGGAAGTCCTCTGTGTAACTTGCAGTCAACTACAGTACTAGCAAAGAGTTGTGCGTTCAGTCACCTGCTCACCTTTTATAGACCCCCGAAGAGGAGAAAGGCCACACAACAATCAGATCTTTGGGCTTTTTTGGCTATTCACAACAACTCAAGGCAGGGAAAGCCTTCCCTGCAGTGGGCTCCCTTTTTAAAGTTTGTAAGCTTTGTAAGTTCTCAAGGTAGGAAAGTGGCTAGGCCCCAGCTGAGGAGCTCCAGCAGCCAGGTCCCACCACGCTGACTTCCCTAAAGGCCCCCATGGTCACTTCACTTTCTAATGGCTGTAAATATCATTCCCAGTCCCAAGATGGGAGAGTGTCCAGACCCCATACCACAAGGAAAATCCACCAATCTTTGAAAAGGAAAATCCCCCAATTCTGAGCTCCCTCAAGCTTAGAACTTGAAATCTCACCAATCCTCACCCTGAAAAGTTCTGCCCTGGAAAGCTCTATCCCCTAAAAAAATCCTATATAAGCCCTTCCTACTGTTCAGTTTCTTACACTCTTCTCCCAGGAACAGAGGCAGCCACTCCTGGATTCATTCCTCCAAACCCTGGATTTTAACCTTCCCAATGAATCTCTTTTATGAAATTTTCTGCCCATTGTGACTCATTGGAAGAAGTTAAGAAGCAAAGAAGGGAAGAAGCAAAGAAGTGGAGTGGGATTGAGGCTCCTGAGCTCCTGAGCATAGCTGGGGATACCCTCCCCTGGGAGCTTCAAAGCTGAAGAAGAGGAGCAGCAAAGAGGACCCCTTACACTGTAGCACTCCAGCTCAGTCAGGGATGTCCTCCCTCAGGGCTGCACCGCCTCTGCTGGGGAGGCTTCCTCTTAGTGTGTAGTTTCTGGGTTCCTGTCTCTCAGCATACCCTTCTCTTGGGACACTGTGTGGTTCCTGAGCTCCCGAGTCCCAGGACACTTTTGCATCTGAGCAGGAACACCAGTTAGGCTTTGTGAGTCCCAAGCTCTCATTGACTGATGACACAGGTATCATGTCCACCCTAGGGGAAACAGCTGCACAGTAGCAATAAGACAACTTCTATCACTCATCTATACCTAGGAGAAAATGCCCCCAACATTCTAGAGTCATCTAGGAGGTTCTGCATTCCTAGAGAAGTAGGAATTCTGATTTCAGAATTCGAGAACTCTGAACTCTGAAAGTTCATAACGTGTGTTGAAATTCCTCTGTTCACCAACTAGATGTGTGTGGCAAATCAGCACACATTCCCATGCCCTGGTTGACTTATGGTGTAGTACTATTTATGGCCATCTCCTCAGGTTGTAAGAAGGAGCCCAGTGTGGTGGCGCATGCTTCAATCTCAGTGTTGGGGAGCCAGAGGCAGGAGCATCTCTGTGAGTTCAAGGCCAGCCTAGTCTACATAGTGAGTCCCAGACCAGGCAGAGTTGCATATACCAAGAATCTAACAAAGTATCCAGGGTAAAATTTAAAAAAAAAGCACACCAAAAAAAAAAATCACTCCTCCATCACATCATAAACTATGTTTCAATCGAATGAATCATTGGTTAAAAGAAAAAAACAACGTCAGTAATCAGCTAGAGAGCTCCCTTTCAGTTTCAGGATGTGTAGGTTAAGAGGGTAACCATTACTACTGTCCACACTCATGTGGCTTACTCAGAGATAACAGTCCCAACTCCAAAAATACCCTTTCCATTATGACCTTCAGTACAACCGAATTTTGCCTTCCACACTTTCTTGTCTGGCTCTGAAGGCAGACATCTTTGTTAACCAGGTCTTGGGAGTGTGATCAGATGATTCCAGAATTTCAGAATCACTCTTCTCTTCTACCCTCCTAGAGGATGAAGAAGAGTGACTTCATTATTTTTTGGTGAGATTAATTCTGAAGGAAGAAGAACTAGTGACATTCTGAATCGTTGTTACCAAAATCTGAATAGACAACACACAGAAGACTGTCACCAGGACAAGAGGATTGTGAATTTCAGGCACCTGAACCACAAAAAGAAGATCTTTCTTGAAAAAGAAAAATATGAGACCAGAAAGATGGCTCAGTGCTTAAAAGCACTTACTGATCTTCTGAAAGATCTGAGTTTGGTTCCTAGGGCCATTGTTCGTATTGCAGCTCAGATGGAATGGTATCCTGGGGCCTGGGAGCCCAGGAGCCACATAGCTCTGAGGGGCAGCCTCCTCAGCAGAGGTGTTGCAGATCCCAGGGAAGGGATGTCCCCAGCTGAGCTGAGGAACTCAGGAGCCTCAGCCATGCTCTACTTCTTTGCTTCTTCTCTTCATTGCTTCTTGGATTCTTCCGATGAGAGAGTCATATCAAGCAGCAAATCCCATAAAAGAGATTTATTGGAGGGTCTGGGGTGTGGAGAGGGTGAATCCAGGGTGTGGTTACCCCTGCTCCCATGAGAGGACAGCAAGGAATTGAACAAAGTGCAGGGCTTATATAAGATATCTTACGGGGTGGAGGCTTTTAGGGCAGAGATTTCCAGAGTGGAGATTGGTGGGATTTCAAGTCCTGAGCTTGGAGGAGTTCAGGGATTGGTGGATTTTCCTGCTCAGGGATCAGTGGGGTTTTGTAGGAAGCCCAGGGATTGGTGGTTTTTCCTGCTAAGGGATTCATGGTTTTTTGTTCAGCCTTTTCTTCTAAACTTAGCATAATCTGGGATGGTTCCTATTGAGAGGCTGGAGATGAGTTTTGTGACAGTTACAGAGGCTAGAAATGCCGTTATGATGTTAGAGAGGTTGGGTGGGGGTGTGTGTGGTCCTGGCTGCTGGAGCTACTCAGGCAGGAGCCTGGCCACTTTCTTGCCTTGAGGGTTTACAAAATTTACAAAGTTCACAAAGGGAGTACACAGCAGGGCAGCCTTTCCCTGAATCTTGAGTCAGCATGAAAGGCCAATAGAGACTGGAGAGGAGGTGCTGCCACCGTGGACAGCTGCCATGACAGCAGCAGGCTGAAGCAGGAACATGAGGACACCAGTGGACAGTTCCTGTGTCATCCAATCCTTGGATGCCAGGACACTGAGGAGGCTTTGTCACTCTGACAGGAACTGCCATTTTGACTGCTCCTGTAGAAGCATGTAGGTTGGGGTGGGAAGGAGGGGCCCTGACAGCTCTTGTGGGGGTGATGGTGGGCAACTTAGACTGCACTGCTCAGTGACTATAGTAGTTCATAACTTCCTATAACTCTAATTTCTGAGGATTTTCCCCCTCTTCTCATCTCTGTGGGCACTGCATGCCTGTGGTTCACATACAAAAAAGTAGGTACACATACATGTAAATTCAAAAAAGAGAGAAAGTATAAAATTACACTGTTTGTAAGATATTACAGAGACTACTGAGAAAAGGATGTACTTCTTTTAAGGGCTCACCCTCTGACCAGGGAAACAAGAGATGGTCAGTACCTCTGAGCTTCCTAGAATTTCTATCAGAACTAGAAATATTCATGCAGTAATTTGAAACCTGCAATTTTAACCAAGAACTAATTTGGAGAGTGACAGTTCAGCCTGGAGATATACTTTCATGGCCACAATCCTTGTCATTTTGCTTCTGTAGTATGGAGATGTGGGTGTCAGGGAATCTCCCTATCTGATTAAGTTGCTGTAGACATACAGAGGCCATAGTGTAAATTAGCTCCAATGACCTAATCAGAGTGAACAGACTACTTGAGTCTGTGATAGAGACATATTGGCAGCTGATGAAGGCTGTCTAGAGGAATTTTGGTGAAAAACCAAAGTATATAAATGCTGAAAGCAGTTTGATTCTAGTGTAAGAATTAAGGGTAATTCAAAAGGAAATGGTCATGGTAATACATTTCTTTTTTTGCATTTTCTTTGAAGTTTGTCTTTATATGTATGTGCTTTATGAATCATGTAAAATAACTTGACTCACAAGTGACTTAATATATATGAATTTATTATTATTATTACTTTTTGGCAATAGTATCTCATATAGCCCAGGCTGCCCCCTCATTTACTATGTAGCCAAGGCTAGATGTCAACTCTGGATCCTTCTATCCCTACCTCCCAGTTACTTAAATGACAAGTGTGGACCACTGTGCCCAATGTCAAATGTGAAATGTGCTTTTTAGAAAGTACATTTTAAAATATATTGAATTTTTTTTTTGCCACCCTTTAGCTACTCATTCCCGAGTCCTGTTAAACGTCTCTATTGATTTGTGCTATTTAACCTAATGAAATGATCAAAACTTGAGGCCGAGGAATTAGAATCTCTGGTTACTGGACCCATGTTGTTGCACAGGTCCATTTACCAACACAATCAGGTAACTCCAGCCCTCGCCTATGTACCAAACGCATTTCCTATTGTTTGCTGGACACCCTGTGGATATGGATCATTGCATCTAATAACGTGAGTGTTCCTGTTCTCCCCTGATCTCTTCCTGTTATGAGGAGCCTGACACATTCTTGTCTTGAAGTTTAATGCAATTTCTTATTTTCTTCCCCAGCCATAGTCATCCTCAAGTTGGGAACAGACAGCTAAATTTTCTTAGCTCGGAGTCATAGGCCGCAGAGTAACAGTCTTCGAGGGAGGACACTTAAATTTCTAGTTTATAGTTTTTAGACCTATGATTATAGATCTGAATTATATATATTATATATGTGTAGAGAGAGAGAAAGAGAGAGAGTGATGCAGAGTAATGTTATATAAGTAAAGTATATGCTGCATTATGAAGGCTATGGTACTGTCTATTCATAGAGTCATTTCTTGTCACCCATGTTTGTGTCATATTCTTGTGCGCACACATGAGTGTGTGTACTTTCCCATATGGGTTTTTTGGGAGCTGGAGGCTAACTTCAGCATGGCTTCCTCAATAACTACATCTTATTTTTTATTATTCTTTTATTGATATATTTATAATAAAATTACAAAACTTCCCTTTCCCTTTCCTCTTTCCAAACCCTCCCATATATTGCTCCTTGAATGCTTTCAAGTACATGGCATTTTTTTCATTAATTGTTGTTACATGCATATATGTGTATATGCATGTATCTGTATAAAGGCACCCTGCTCAGTCTGTATATTATTATTTGTATGTATGTTTTATGGCCAACTTCCATTTTATTTTTTAAGACAAGATCTCAAGTTATAATGCAGTTAAACTTATCATTTTGACTAGAATTGGCTGGTCAGTGGGGCCCTGAGAATGCCCATGTCTGTCCCCAACACTGGGATGACAAGTCTGCAGCATAGCCCCTAGCTCACGCTTGTGTTTTCTCAAGGCTGTGCCAGTAGTTTCAGGATGGTGCAGGGTTTGGTGGGTCTGTGCTGCAGATGCCCTTCCATTCCTTCCTGTCTGCGGGCTTCATGGCTTGTAACCCTTCTAGAGGGAATCTCATGCTGTTATGAGACCTTTGCTATAATTTCTGGCATATTAACTAAAGCAACCCAGTTGTGAAAAGTGTATCTATTTCTATCACAATGAATACAACTCCATCTAGAATACAGGGTTCAATTAATTAACATGATGAAAAGTGGATGTTGTTAGGGAAACAGATGGGAGGAAAATGTGCTGTTCAAGCATGAGGACCTGAGTTCAATCTCCCAGACCCCACATAAAGCCAGGTGCACTAGTCTACATGTGTAATCGAAGTGCTCTACAGTGAGATGGGAGGACAGAGGCAGGAGAATTGTCACATGGGGCATCAAGTCAGTCATCTGAAGTTGTGAATAACAAAGAAATTCGTCTCAAAAAGGCAGGAGGTAAGGACAGGCCCCTGAAGTTGTCCTCTGGCCATCTCATGCACACTGTGGCACACATGTGCCTGTACACACACATCACACATACATGTACACACCACAAAGAAGCGGATGTTTTGGTCTCACTGCGGTTGGGTGGGATATCTGGATTCCCCCCTGGCCTTACTGACCTCTAGGCATAGCTCCAGATCTCTGTGCCTGACTGGTTAAAGAAAGCTTGTGTGAGGGGATTGTTCATTCAGGGCCCAGGCACATTCTTTAATTCACCATCACATTGTTCCATTCTTGTACCCATGATATCAATACTGGGCTGGCTAACACCAACTAACCAGGTCACTCTGCACCAGTGGTTAGTGAGTTCTACTCACTTAATCTCTCTCAGGCTTTGGAACAATTGGGCAATTTATTCTCTACTGTCTATATATGACACACACATATAAATATACATATACATCTTTATCTTAGACAATGTCTCTCTTATGTGCAATGATACACAATATGATTGATCATATACACTACCCAAATTTCTGTGCAATGTTGATTTCCCATCACTGCTGTCCTCCAAGTCATCTATTTTCAGCAGACAACTCATACACCAAGGGGCACTTTTGCAGCCTGGACCCTGTGGTCCAACAACATTCTTTTGGTTTCATTAGGTTAGAGGAGAGCTCATATAAGGCCATAGGAGTGAGCTCAGATACACTGTGGAACTGACAATAAGACTGGGCTGCCTGCTTACAACATGTGGTGTGCCTGCCTCCAGAACTCCTTGTGCCTGATCTCAAAAGCCTACTTGCTTCTGGTTTTGAGGCACAAAGCCACTTGCTAGTCTAATTAAGTTACTTAGAAGTGCTGTGTCCTTGCCGTTTTCTCATTTAAGATTTATTAGTGGGTACCAGAATGGCATTTATTCTAGGACTAATTACTAAGAAAAGCCTTCCTGAGTGTTTTACCCAAAGGATCCTGAGTGAGATTTCCTCTGGCTGAAAGGAACACACCTCTTTGTACATGTGAGATCCGGGTTCTGCAGTTTCCTGTAGTCATCTGAGTGGTTCTCGGCTGGGCCTGATGGGCTTTCCTCACGTGCAGGACTGCTAACGGTCAGCTGACTGATTCAGGGGAGCTTCTGCAGCACCCCAGAACTGCCCCTCTGCTCTTCAGAATTTCCTCCTGTGAATTTGTCCCTGCCCCTGCTTCCCTCTGACTCTCAGTATGTCATCACTGGAAGTCAAGTTCTTCCTCTCCTCCCTCTTCTTGAGGCCTGGCCTGAAGACCGTACAGCAGTGGTTCTCAGCCTTCAGAATGCCATGACCCTTTTTCATATAGTTCCTCATGTGGAAGTGACCCTCAACCATACAATTATTTTCATTGTTACTTCGTAACTAATTTTACTACCATTATAATCATAATGTAAATATCTGTATTTACATTACGATCTTAAGTAAGCCCTGGGAAAGGGTTGCTAACCCTGGGTGGTGACGCACATGTTGAGAACCTTTGCTCTAGAGAGTGGCCTGAAGTAAAAAGGGATCATCTATTCATTTTTTATTCTCGCAGAGATCATTGCCTTCATGCCTGACAGTATGTGAACTTGAAAACCATTGCTTCTTCTGCTTGGTTTTCTTATCTGGATACACAAATCTGGTGCCATCTTGGTCCACTTGTTTAATTACTAATATCAGTCTAGAGCTGGAATTCAACCATCTTACAATTATCCATTGACATACCTTTTCTTAGTGTTTGGGATGGGACATAAATATAAGAAACAACAAGTGCTTGACCTTTGAAGTGAAGAAGAAGGGAATTTTCAAATAATAACCCCTATGGCTATCATTTTTTCTGTATGGAAATACATGCTATTTTTGGTTATGATTCCCCCTTTGGATTATTTTCCCATCTTTGTTCCCTCACAGCATCTCGTACCCCATAGGAGGATAATTGCCCATGCACTTAGCATTTTCCTTATCCATATCCATGGCTTCTTCCTAATTGTTCCCCTAATTTTCTTTCAGAAATGATGACATTTCATCCCATTCCTGTATTCAAGGGTGACTGATGTCAACTCAGTCAATCATCTGTCTCTCTTCTGTGAGCTGATGTTCATTCTGTCCTGGTAGTCATTCACCCACCTTGGCTCTTCACCTGTGTTGCCTCTGTTGGTATTGCTGCCTCCTGCTTTGCCCTGCTAGGTGCCAATGTGGTTTAGGTTGGCTTTCTAGACTCATTGATTTTGAATACTCCCCAAGCAACTCAATACATTCCTTCCCCATAAAATATTCAGTGTCTATTTCTTCAGCATATAATCAGTGAAAGGAGCACCCATGGCTGCATTCTGGTTGTGTGGATTTTTATTCTGCAAACAGACCGTGGCTTGGTAGCCATGAAAAACTAGGTGGCTTATTTACCTTCGTGTCTTCTGGAAGAACAGGGGGCAACTAGAGATGCTAAATCAATGCTGGATTCCATTTAACCAAACATCGAGTGGTCTGGCTTATTGCTGCTGAAGGATGTCTTTACGTAAAATAGAGAAGCAATGGAACCAGGGACAGCTGACCAGAGCTTCCTGGAGAGAACTTCTGAAGAAAAAGTCAGCAGTGGAAGAGAATGGAATCTCTCATGTGACACTTTACAAAAAAATCCAAACTTCTCTGCAAAATCTACAGTCAAAAAAATCTAAAGAAGCTGGGCAGTGGTGGCGCACGCCTTTAATCCCAGCACTTGGGAGGCAGAGGCAGGTGGATCTTTGCGAGTTCGAGGACAGCCTGGTGTACAAAGTGAGTCCAGGACAGCCAGAGCTGTTAAACAGAGAAACCCTGTCTCGAAAAACCAAAAAAAAAAAAAAAAAAAATCTAAAGATCTGGACTTTGCCCCTGACAACAACCGAGTCAGTCTCTTCTTTCCTCCCCAACTTCTCACATGTGGGCAACTGAGTTGATTTATTTTATTTATTTTTTTATTTCTTATACTTGTTTCTTTTTGAGGATTTAAGGATTGGAATTTGTGTATCATTCCTTCTCCATTCTCTTGCTAGAAAGACAGTTCCCATCGTATCCTAAGGCCTAATTTCTCAAGTGCCCTTCGACTTCGAACTTGCTTATGATTGAGTGACACACGCACATCCATCTCCTGCCTCCCATCAGAGCTAAATCTGGAACTGATTGAACTCCTCACCTTTTAAACTGTCACCTTGTCACTTTCTCACCATCACTAAAATGAGAAGCATCCTGAAGATGAGTAAATTAGGACATATTTTTGTCTATCTTATTATGATTCTTATATTGATCAAGTCTACACGAGCCATGTTTCTGAAAATCACATTCTTCAGGTTTTCATTACCTGTGCACACAGCAAACAAAGCAACAGAGCATGTACATTTGGATCTGCATATCAGAGCTAATCGATACGACAGAATCACATTTAACATCTTAGCACTTTTGTCTAACTGATTCAGGAAGTGGGGAGACTCAGGACCAACACAAATTGCTTTTACCTCCTGAGATCATGGTGTCTGGTTTAGCTTAACTTTGGTATGATTTGGGACTACTTTAAGGGTAATTAGGTGGCTGGTGCTGAATAATGACAAAAAAGTAGACACATGCCTAAAAATAAAAGCATTAAAGGGATAAAGTATAAATATCTTTCTAACATGAATTTGTTTATTTGTTTGTGTGTATATGTGTCATGTGGTTATTTGACATTTGAATAAGAATTAACACTTGGTTCAATGTATCATAAGTATCTTCCCTTTGTCTCAGTGCCACTGATTTTTAAATGGCTATTCAATTCCTTTGCTCTGGAATTATTGTCAATTATGTTGTTTTATTTACTTGTTTGCTTTTCTTTTTGAGACAAGGTATTCTAGGCTGACTTCTAACTCCCTGCGTAGGCAAGGCTGGCCTCAAACTCCCAATCCTCTTGTTCACAAATCCTGGGATTACAGGTGTGAACCACCACAATGGATTGATTCATCATTGACCCTTAAACCACAGAGATCCACTTGTATTTCCCCAATGATATCAACTGAATAGAGTAAGTTGCCTGAACAGACAGGGCAGGACCTCAGCACTCCTTGTCTTACTGGGTATTGTCTTTTGCATATTCTTAAAAAGTCAAACACCTTTGCTTTCCCAAACCATTTTCATTTCTGTTTTCTTCCATTCACCTAAGTGTGAAGGTGCCAGCCCATTTCCAGACTCCGTTCTCTAAACCCACTGAGCTGTCATGCTCCCTTAGCTCTGAGTTACCTCTTCCACAGATGTACTTCTCTTTTTCTCATTACCATCACTGCTCTGCTCTGGTCTTGCCTTCCTTGCCTTCATTATCACAATAGATCATCCTGTGGTACTTGGTTCCACTCTCTTCTCTTACCTAGTAATCCTCCACTGACAACAGATTGGGCTTTCTAGAAGGATAGCCGCTCATTTTATTTCCTGCTCAACAAAACATGGATGCCTCATTGCAGTGATAATAAAATTCAAATTTCATAGTGTGATATTCATTGTTATGATCTGAAACCAGCCATCAGTTAAGTGTTAACCTGCATGTAATATAATTTTCCTTCTGCTATCAAGATTCTATAATTATATTTTTGCTTTACAGGCTTTATCTCTTACTTCTCACCGTAGGGCTCCACTCTCTGTGCCTTCTGGCTATACTAGTCTTTTCAAAATATGCACCATACTCCCCTGCGTCTGTGGCTTTGTAACACCTGTTCATTTCGATTGAAGTACTCATTCATTCCACTTTCTTGAGCCCCAAATCAGATTTATTCTTTCCGAAAAACGCAAATGACAATTTGTTTTGATTCTCCCAGTTGGAATTAAACTCTTCTTTTCTCAGCGTTTTTTAATGATTTTTCTCCTTCTTATATCAATTGAGCTTAAAAATTATTGAAGTGCATATTATTTTCTGCTGTGTTGAAACATTGTCAGGTCAGAGGCAAATTGCTTTGTCTGCATCGGCCCCTCCTCTCTCTTTACGTAGGTCATCGTTTCATGTAGATCTTAGTCTATGCACTTCTTCCTACTTGAAGTTTTCACTGACCCCTAGGAGTACATCAGCTGTCCTCAAAACATTTCTTGTAACATAAACTTCTCGTTAACGGTATACTACACACAACTGTTTAAAGTCTTCATTGCCAGACTATAAACATCTAACTTGCTGTTATGCTTCCTGTAATTGGTTCAGTGTTTAACACACAAAACTAAATATTTATTCAATGAATGAATGAATTTAATTCTGTTTTGTTCCCTTCATAACTACAAAACCAAACCTTATTCATTTGATAGACCTTCAGCAAATGCATACAATATAATGTAGAGATATCTCTCCATACACGATGGGGCTAGGTCTCAATAAACATATCAAAGTCAAAAATGACATGATCACAAACATGTTTTTGAATGACAAACTTTGAATTCAAGATATTGTAAGAGGGATCATTATAAGTCCAGATATTTTTGTGTTCTTGACTTATGTTGTGGTGGGTACTGACAGACCATTTTTAAAGTATAAGAACCAAATAACAACAACAACAATGAAAATCTCTAGTCAAACAAGTGTAAATGAGGGAATGTTTGTAACAAAAAAAACTATGAAAAAATCCACAAAACCAAACCATTTGAAAATATTTTTGATGATTGAAAAATTAGGGCCTAAGTTCAGGCAGTCATATGATATTATGAACAGCTTGCTCTAAGGTGTCATAGGGCCTGAAGGGATTGCTCCATTTCCCTTGTTTCACCTGAGTATATAATACCTAGCCATGCCTCTCTATTTTATTAATAAACCTTTACTGTCTGCTGCTAGGAAAAGGAAGCAAAACACAAACAGATGCTGTGATGCTGTAGTGCCCAGGTACAAAGAAAATGAATGGAGGATGTTATCTATGAGGTGTAGTCCTAGCAACCTTGGAAGGCTTTTTATGCGTCTAGTTTTTTTTTTTTTTTTTTTTTTTTTGGTTTTTCGAGACAGGGTTTCTCTGTTTAACAGCTCTGGCTGTCCTGGACTCGCTTTGTAGACCAGGCTGGCCTCGAACTCGCAAAGATCCACCTGCCTCTGCCTCCCAAGTGCTGGGATTAAAGGCGTGCGCCACCACCGCCCGGCTGCGTCTAGTTTTTTAAAGTGAATCTTAGATTCAGAAAGTCCAAAAGATTGATTCTTTTTCTTCCAGGAAATGCAAATTATTAACGAGATCTAAGTGCATTTTCTTTTGGAAACTGGAGGTCTGAATTTCTATATCATGGTTATCCTTGTCTCCCAACATTGTCGGGGCTGGAGAGATGGCTCAGTGGTAAAGCACCTACTATGTAAGAATGAGGATCCGTGTTCAGATTTCCAGTACACAGGTACGAGTCTGACACAGTGGCACTTGCCTATAACCCGTGTGCTGTGGGGGTGGAGACAGGTCGCCTCTGAAGTGCTCTCTATCCAACCACTCTAAGCTTAACTGGAGTGAGCTTAGAATCTTGGTGAAATAAGGAAAGAACATTCCATGGTCTTCACAAATTCAACCACATTAAAATGTCAGTCTCTTTAAAATATCCAATCGCTCTAAAAATCCAAAATCTCTTTTAAAATTTCAAAATCTTTCAACTATGGGCTCCCGTAAAATTTAAACTTAAATCAGATACTGTCTTCAAGAGGGAAGAAGCATGGCACAGTCACAACGTGAACAAAGGAAAACCAAGCTCCGACAGTGTAAATCAATCAATGTCCAATTGTCTGGGATTCACTTGCAGTCTTTGGGCTCCTCCAAGAATCTTGAGCCATTTCTCTGGCTTCACCCTCTGCAGCGCATGTGCAGCTTGTCTTCTAGGCTCCACCACTGCTGCTGTCTGTAGTGGCCATCCCATGGTACTGGCATCTCCAAAACCTGCTGGGTTCCCTTGCTGCAACAGGACTGTACTTTTAGCAAAAGTCTCTCTGACCCTCTTTTCAGGGACTCCAGCCCTGCCATGAGGTGCCAAGCCTTAGGGACTCTCCATGACTCCTTCTCAATTTAAAAACAAGTACCACCTGGGTGACTTTCACACTACCAAGTTCAGCTTTGCCTATGTCTGGAAACACAGCTACTGTGTGCTTACTCTCAGGAAACATTTTCCAGAAGGCTTCACCTCAACTATGCTAGCTGATATCTTCTTTTTTTTTTTCCATGTCTATTTATTACTTCAAGTTACATCTTCATCAGAGTCCCCTCCCTCCACCTCTCCTGGTCCCATACTCCCACCCTCTCCTCCTTCTCCCACCTATCCTACTCCTCTGGTGTGGGGTGTCCTACATATCAGGCCCCCTTAGTTCAATAGTCATATGAGGACTAAGAGCTTTCTCTTGCACTGGGGGCCTATATGGCAGCTCTACTAGGGCAAAGTGTCATATGAACAGGCAACAAAATCTATGTTCCTGTTCCTTTCAATCTGTTGGTTGTAGGATAGTTATCCTGTACTATATGCCTAAAATCCAGTTATAAGTAAATACATGCCATGTGTATCTTTCTGGGTCTTGGTTAGTTCACTCAGGATGAGCTTTTCTAGTTCCATCCATTTGGCAGACAATTGCATGATTGCCTTGTTTCTGAGGGTTGAGTAGTATTCCATTGTGTAAATGTACCATATATTTTTTTTATCCATTCTTTGGTTGAGGAACATCTGGGTTGTTTCCAGTTTCTAGCTATTACAAATAAAGCTGCTATGAGCATAGATTAGGAGATGTCCTTGTGGTTTGGTGAGGAATTGTTTGGGGGGATACCCAGGAGTGGTATGGCTGGGTTTTGATGTAGAGCTATTCCAAGATTTCTAAGATATTGCAAGACTGATTTCCATAGTTGTACAAGTTTGCACTCCCACCAGCAATGGAGGAGTGTTCCCCTTTCTCCACAACCTTGCCAGCATGTGCTGTTTTTTGGGCTTTTGATCTTAATTATTCTGACAGATGTGAGAAGGAATCTCAGAGTCATCTTGAGTTGCATTTCTCTGATGATTAAGGATGCTAAGCATTTCTTCAAGGGTCCCTCAGCCATTAGAGATTACTCTTTTGTGAATTCTCAGGTTAGCTCTGTTCCCCATTTTTTTGACTGGATTATTTGGTTTCTTGGTGTTTAAGTTCTTGAGTTCTTTATAAATTGCTGATCTCTTCTTAATTACCATTGTTCTTTCAGCTCCACCTAACCAACATCAAGTGTTCTGGCAAAGCAAAGGTTTTATTTTAGTATTTCTGGTTTATTGTTAATTGCAGCAGAGTCTCCAGCTTCAGCTAATCAGAACTACAGGTTCTTTATACAAAAACCCTGAGAGAGTCTTTGCTTCTCTCAGAAACTCCCCAAACTTGGCTCCATTGTCTGAACTGCTCTCAACATTCCTACCTTTCAAATTCCCACAGAACAACACACTGAGCTCTCAACACTCAATAACTTTTCTAGCTCAATGTTTCAAAGTCTTTCCATAGTCCCCCTCAAAACAACACGGTCAGACCTGTCGCATCAATATCCCATGCCTGGTACCAACTTGTCTCAGGGTTACTCTTGCTGTGATGAATCACTATGACCAAAGAAACACGAGGAGGAAAGAGTTATTATTAACACTTCCATATTGCTGTTCATCATCAAGGGAAGCCAAGACAGGAACTCATGCAGGGCATGAGGCAGGAGCTGATGCCAAGGCCATGGAAGTATATTGCTTACTGGCTTCTTCCTCATGGCCTGTTCAGCCTGCTTTTTTAATAGAACCTAGTACCACCAGCCCAGGTATGGCATCATTCACAATACGTTGGGCCTTCTCCCCTTCACTAATAAGGAAAATGCCTTGCAGACTTGCTTACAGTCCAATCTTATGGAGACATTTTCTTAATTGAACTTCCTGCCTTTCAGATTACTTTAGCTTGTGTCAAATTGAAAAAAAAAAAAAACCTATCCATCACAGTTGATGAAAGATCATGTTTAAAAAAATAAGGAATAGAATATCACATATAAACAAACACACATCATACCCCACACATATGTACATAACCATAAAAACATGGATACACACCAAACACACATAGAAAGTGAGATGAAAATAAAATAAAATAGACGTGTTTGTCTCATAATAGAACCATGGAGTTATCTATGTCTTTCATTACCAAGAGTCCACATATTTCTTAACATCAAAGTTCTTTTATCTGTTGTATGTAAGGGTGAACTGTTAGAATCCAGCTGCTCACAGTGCTCTAAGCAGTCCTTTCCTTCTCAGGGACATTCACAGGCATCCCACTGGGACATTGTTAGTGGATCTCCAGCTAACACTTTTTCAGGAATCAGGCTTTCTCTCCTGGGGAAGTGAGTTGACATGAAATTGGGGTTTTGTAGCTACACATTCTGCTCCTCACTCCCTTCTCTGTCTCCTGCCTGCGAATCACCCTGGCTTAAGGTTTATAAATCCACCTCAGTACTCAGAAGGTCCAAGAAGGCATCCTACCTTCCCTCACGTTGGCCCTGATTTCCTGCCTTTGGTGCCCTACCGTGCTGTCTGACATGTCTCCTTGGAGCCCCAGCAATTATGTTGTTTGTCTGTGTGTCCAGGAAAGTAAGAATTATTATTTTTTTGTTTTTGTTTTTTTTCAAAAATAACTTATTATTTTATTATCTTTGATATTACATATGAGGTAGAATGTTTTCCATTTTGTTTTTTTTAATAATTTATTTTTTATTTCTTCAAGTTACATCTCAATCACAATCCCCTCCCTACTCCCACCTCCAGTCCCACCCTTCCACCCTCCTCCCCCTCAACCCCCCATCCTCTTCCCTTCTTTTTTTTTTATTTCTTCCCCCCAACAGCTCTCCCTTTCAGTCCAAAAAAATGGCTCGTTCTCTTATAATAATAAATACAATACAAAACAACAGAGGTAATTAGGCCACAGTTATGAGGGTTATATGGCTTAGCATACATTCCCAATGTCCAGTCCATATGTATTTGGCACCTGACTTTAACATTCTACTATCTAACCATCTCCATGAGTTTAAAGTTCTATATCTGACTCAACATTCATACTAACTTGCCTCATAATTTTAAAAATATCTTCTTAGATCCAGAACACCCTCTTGATGCCTAAACAACTCAAAATTTAACTATGAGACTCTAGCTATCTATTCTTCAACCACCTCAGAGACCTGAGAGGGATAAATATATCTGATTATATAGGAAGTGCAGGGCCTGCAGCTTCCAAAACTAAGAAATGACATACCTGTGGCTGCCTGGACAGTTCCCATTTTCTCTCCATACATTACAGCATCAATCTTCAGCCATTTGGCCCCGTTTCTCTGACAGACATTGATTGTAGAGCAGGAATTATGAAGGACTTACTTACCCCTATTGGCAGAGCTAGGCTGTCGACTTATCTGCTTCCAAGTTTTGTCCAAGCATCCATTCAAGGAATCCAGGGACATCTGGACAATGGAAACCTCAGCAGAAAACAGATCAGACACCAAAGAAGACGAGTGGCCCAGATGATGCAGCCTTGCAGACTTCTTCAATAGCAGTTTTCTCAAAAGTCTACAACCACAACAACTCAAAATCGCTAAGATCATTCAGCTCCACAGACTACTCCAGCCAGATCTTCAGTAAAGCTCTGAAGATCAGCTTCTGTCTATGAACTTCTTAGGACATCTAAATAGCTGAGCACAAAAGGACTGAACATCAAGTGATTCTATTAACATTTTTAACCATTTTTCCATTCTTATTTGGGCCCCAAACAGGTTTACTACGTCCCAAATCAGCAGGAAGTCATTTTAAGAGAACAATGTCCTATCCCCAGAAGGTGGGGAGGGTGTTCCCCCTCCTTTGGTTATTTGACAGATAATAGAAAATTTTGTTATTTAGGGGAAAAGACTACAAGCTGTTAAATGGTCTTGTTAAATGGGTTTTAGGGGTTAGACCCAGGGACTTCTCTCTTTTTCTTTTCTGTATCCTTCTTTCTCTCCTATGTAGGAGTGAAAAGACTTGAGAAAAATGGGACATAGACATAGTATAGGAAAGATCAAGAAAAAAGGACAGATTATTGAATATGGCCTTATACCTTTGTATACTGATACAAAATTAATATTATATTTGGCTAAACTGGTATTGATCATTGTATATTAATGCAAAATTAAGATTGTATAGGGCTACATTGGTATTGATCTTTGTATATTGATACAAAATTAAGATTATATTTGGCCACAATGATATTGACTCTTGTATATTGATGTAAAATTAAGATTGTATTGGGCTACATTGGTATTGATCTTTGTATATTAATACAAAATTAAGAGTATATTTGGCCACATTGGTATTGATCTTTGTATATTGATACAAAATTAAGGGTAATGCTTCTTAAAGGTATTGTTCGTAGTAATACTTAAAAATGAAATGTCAAGTTTTGACCTCTTGCTACCAACCGACATAACTGTTTAGGATAATTAAGAAATGGAAACTAATATTCATGAAAATGTGTCATTTTGTTAGTTACTATGACAGTCTATCACAGTTATTTTCTAAGCTACTCAGAAATCAAGTTGCTAAGAGACAAGCAATATTTGCTTATCTAAATATAAGAGATAGATAGGGCATCTTCAAAAACCTCAAGAGATCTGCAGAATATGGCATTCAAAGATGTTTTCTTAACTTAAGATTTTTTGATATCGAGACATGTCAGCTCCTGACAGCACCCCCTATTCTACTCCAAGTAGAAGATGAGCATCGAAGAATCTCCAGTGGGAGATGGTTGAATTGGTGGTAAGCCTTTCTCTTGGCAAGAAAAACACCTTGTTTCCACTGTAGACAGACTTCTGTCCAAAAAAGGACAAAACTTGGAAGAATTATTTTAATAATCTTCTTGCTCCTCAACAGTCTGTCTTAGTATCTATCTTGCAACCCCATCTAAGACCCTCCACATAAAACATACTTTCACTCTATCCCATTGTCCCCAAGGCCATTAAAGCACCATTAAAATATCAACATAAAAGTCTAAGGTCACGTGTCTTCTAGATGTCACCCAAAGGAGACATGGGTGGGATTTGCTGGTGCTTTTCACATTCAGGTGAACTCCTTTCCAGCTGTGGATCTGTGAGACAGAACAGGTTAAGTGCTTCCAAAATGAGATGTGGGATCAAGTACAAAGCAGGTGATCTGAAGGGGAGAAAGACAGGGTAGCCAGTCTCAGTAAAAACCCAGCAGGGCAAACAGTAAACACTATGATTTGAGAATAACCCCCCCTCCTTTTTAAGAAAATCTGGTTGACTTACAAAGGTAAAGGTAGGCAATCCCAGTTCTTCAGGAGACCACATCGCCATGGATTTTTCTGATGTTGGTCATGTTGCAGCTCTTACAGGATACTCAAATGCCTCAGCTTTCCCATGGTAGCATTGCCCCTGGTAGGTCCAAGTTGTAGGACACTGGGGCAACTCCATTCCCATATGTTCACCAGAAATTGTTCCAGTGGGGTTTCTATTTGGTTGAGTCAATACTCTGTAGAAGAACGTTACTAACAATATTTCTATCTGTCTACCTACCCACCCGCACACCCATATGTTCATCCATCCATCATCCATCCATCCATATCTATCAATCTAATTATGTTTCTCACTATAGAGTCATTATGAAAGAGGGTTTGTTAAATTTGTTTACACTATTGAAGGCTGTTTAGTCTCATAATGACCATCTATATACACTGAAGAGGCAGTCTGCTCAGTCTAAGAAGCTGAAAGCCCCAGAATCAGGGGATGGGGCCATGGTGAAATTCCAATGTGAAGCTGAAGCCACAACAAGCCTCCTGAAGAGTGTTTGCTGTGGGTGTGCACTGTAAAGCTTAAGATGTAGGAATAACATATCTACAGGTCTCCTGGGTCTCCTGGGTCCTGTGGATATCCTGGCTCCCTCCCTCAAAGCTGTTCTACACAGAATGCCCTGCACTTTTCACCATCTTGAATGTCTCTGAAATGCCACTGGGGCTGGGTCATCCGGTGTCTTTATAATAGCACCTGGCTTCCTCCTGCCAGGAGTAAGCAATCTCATCATCAAATGCTTGCTTGGCTGCATCTTAGATTCACTTTGTCCTCTTAAGTGTGATGTTTGAATTCTTCACATGACAAGGCTGAGAAATTGCCCAAATTTATGTTTTGCTTTTCTTTTAGTAATAGGTTCTGCATTTAAGTCCTTCCCCTCTTCCCCTTTTTTGTGTGTAAGAAGTTAAGATGAGCCAGGTGATGTCCTGAAAAGATGACTGTTTAGAGATTCCTTCCACTAGGCACTCTAGCTCATTGCTGCTATGATCTGTCTTCCAAAAAGGTTCTGAGACATCGAGATAGCTCATTGGTTTTGAGACATTGAGATAGCTCAGTCCAGTTCTCTATAACAAGAATGACCTTTTCTAAACTTTCTGCTACCTTGTTCTTCATTTTTTCCCCTTGTGGTCTCACCAGAGTAATATTCTCTGTCATGACCATTTAAATAACCTTTATTCTATACAGCTCACCTCAGAATTGCCATCATTCACTATCCATGCCATTCACACAGTACTGTTCCACTTCTCCCACACACAATTTTGATGTCACTGTCACGTATATAGATATGGGTCATTATAGCACACACACTTCTTGGTGTTGGTTTCTGTCGTAATCTATTTAGAGTGACTGTAGCATAATCATATGAAATTGGCTCTTCATAAAGAACATAAATGGTTTTATACACTCTACAAGTTGAGGTGGTGCTGACCATAATGGTGGCATATTCAGTTGTCTGATAACTTCTGTTTTCTTCTTCTAAGATGGTACCATTTTGGTGTTTCAGTCTTTGGAGGGAAGGAAAATGGTGACTTCACTCATCAGAACATGGAAATCCAAACTATTGAATAGTCAGAAAAATTCCTGCTGTTGTTGAGAGGAGGCTTGTCCTCAAGTGTTCAGCTACTGAAACCTTTGTCACCAATGAGGTAGCATTAAGACGTGAAGGAGGGCATAATGTGATGTCTCAGAGGATAACATGTTTGAAGTACAGGTACTGGGAACAGCGTTCAGACATGGACCACTAGCACACAAGAAGCAGTAACATGGGATCCCCAGAGCAAGCTGGAAAGCTAGATTGGCCAAATCAGCAAGCTCTGGGCTCAAAGGGGACAGCTTGCCTCAATATAAGATGACGGTAATGGAGGAAGCCACCTGTTATTAATCTCTGGCCTCCCCAGTCACATACGCCCAGAGTTTATGTAGACATGCAAGCATGTAAACCCCTACACATGAACATGCACACACAGAGACATGTACACATGCACAAACACACACTCACATGCACACATGCATGCACACAAAGTAGAGGAAACTTTAAGAGCTGGTGCCAGTGGAAGGTGACCATGTAATTGGGGGTACTGCACATAAAAGTCATTAATGCATCTTTTGCATGAGTTATTTGTAGTACAAGAAATCCTGGCTCCTCTTTCAACATGTAATCCTTTCCTCTTGCAGGTGTTCTCATTCTCACTATAATGTGATGTGACCAGAAGGCCTTCCTAGAGCCAGTACATGCTATTACCATGTTCCTGGACATCCAAACTGTGAGGTAAATACAACTTTGGCTTCATGGAGTGACCAGCCTCTGATTTTCTTTCTTTGTTTTAAATATCAGAAGAAAATTAACCAATACAGTACCTTAATTACATTCCTAAGGGAGCAGTCCTCATGGTTTAAGCACCTCTTAATGGCCCTTCTTTGTACTATCATATTACAACCCCTGACTCAGAAGTGGGCCATGAAAATAATAAAACCAACAGCTTAACAAAAAGAGGGACAGAGGAAAAAATAAACAACTTAAAAGAACATGTGCATTATAAAAACCATGGGAGACTGTATCTGTCTTAAGCCACAAGTCTACCAGCAGCCCAAGCGCCATTGGTTACATTTGATTGATTATATTGAGAGAAAGAAATGAGCTTATGGATGCATTTGTTGGCTTGCCAATGGCTTCAGGAGGGACTGAGTGAAGTCTCAGAGGCAGTGCTGTCAGTGATAGGAGACACAGCATATCTGTCTCTCCTGGTTCATTCCACAGGATATATGCACACAGGATTTATATAGATCTTTATGTTCATAACAAGATTAAAAAAAAACCCTCAACACTGAGAATTCCTGGGTTTAATTATAAAGTTGGACATTTGTTATGTAATTTGAGAAGTTCATTTTAAATTGATGTTTAAAACTAGTTTGAATACACACAGATTTTCAAAATTAAGGGATTGCTAGCTGTTGCTTCTTATGTTGTGTGGTGTTTCATTGGAAAACTGTGTTCAGTTTTATTTACTGTTTCCCTGTGTGCAGGTGTTCCAGGTGATAGTATCGGTTTTTGGCTGTATCAATACAGTGAGTTGTTTCATGCCCTTTCTATGATGGGATAACTCTTATATTTATTGAATAAATCTATTGGTATTATTTTAAAGATTATATTATTAAATTCTGTACACTAATATATTGCTCTATTGAATTTTCCACACTCAGATTTTTCATCACTATTCATAAGTGACAGGCATGTCTTTCATTTTTGGGGGATTGAAAGAATGAAAAAGTCACTACAGGTTTCATACAAAATAAGTTGGAAATCTCTTAAGTGTTTATATTCTGATTTGCTCTAATATTTGGCTATTTGAAAGCTGGCACTGCTTCCATTGTGAATCTATCTGCTTGGTTGTCTTCAATCGGGAGCTCTCAATATTTTTATGTTTTTCCCTCAGTTCTAATTGGTTTGTTTATACCTGATGTCTCTACTATGGTACTTGTGTTCTTCTAGAATGTTTGCATGTAATATAATTCTCAAAGTATTCTGATCGCAAAATTTATATTGTTTCATTATTTCTAATTTTCTGTGTGGCTTTTTGTTCCTTTCATCATTGTTAGACAGTGATTTTTCTAATTTATTGTTCTTTTCTTTTTTCACCTTTTTAGCACTTTAAATTTTTTGCTTCTTTTATCTTTTATTTTAAAAAATTCATTCTTCTCTCACATATTACATCCTGACTGAAGTATCCCCTCTCTCCTTTCTTCCCAGTCCCTCCCCCACAATCTCCCCTCTTTCCCAGATCAACTCCTCCCCCTTTCCCCTCAGAAAAGGGTAGGCTTACTAGGGATATCAACCAAACATGGCATATCAAGTTTAAAAAAGACAATTATGCTATAATTCACAGACCCAAAGAGACTAAGTAACAAGGAAGGCTTAAGGGGAGATGCAAGTAACTCCCTGAGAAGGGGAAATAGAATAGATTTTGCAGGTGGGTTCAGAATTTATTTTGCAGGTGGATTCAGAGCAGGTAGTGTTCATAACAGGAGGGATCAGGTGCTGGTGAAAGAGGGGAAAATGGAGAGAAAACTGGGATTTTAAGACATTTGGGGGGTGAGGTGGAAAGCTACTGCAATGGAAACTTCGTGGATTCTACAAGAGTATTCCTAGCAAAGACTCCTAGTAATGGAGGACGGAGAGCCTGAACCAGTCATCTTCTGAACCCAGGCAAGGGCCTCAAGTAGAGAGATTGGGACACAAGCCCAGTAACAATAGTTTGCAAGGATTTGGCCTACATTTTGTCCTATATACAGAGTGTTCTGGGACTAGAGCCTGGCAGAGTTATCCTTAAAGAGACCAAAGAGCTATTGGTGCTCTGTTCAGGAAGTTATCACCTGTGCCAATGAGTCTGAAGTTTTCCCGACTTTCTCTTCTGTTAGACTTAATGTGTTGCACTTTATGTTAAGGTCTTTGATGCACTTGACTTAAGTTTTGTGCAAGATGATAAATATGGGTCTATTTGCATTATTTTACATGATGACATCCAGTTAGACTAACACCATTTGTTGAAGATGCTGTCCTTTTTCCATTGTACAGTTTCGGCTTCTTTGTCAAAAATTAAGTGACCATAGGTGTGTGGGTTTATCTCCAGTGTGTGTTGCCCCTATATACCAGCCCCCGCTAGTTCTTCAGTCATTTGAGGACTGGAGGAATAGGATAGGTGGGAGAAGGGGGAAAGAGTGTGCGGAGTGGGACTGGGAGGGGTGGAGGGAAGGAACTGTGATGGAGATGTAACTTGAAGTAATAAATAAACATTAATAGAAAAAAGAGACCAGAGAGACTTCATTCAGCAACTGATGGGTGGGGTAGGATTAGGAAATTTGGAAGTTTGGCATCTCAGGTAAAAGATATGGGTGGATCCATTTATGGCCATATTTACCATTGAAGGACATGTCCTTGAAAGCCTGCCTAAGGCAGAGTAAGTCTTTGATCATGGCACTGTGAACAGGGACGTGCCTCAGAAAGCCCGCCAGGAACCATGGCAGCCCCATGGACATATACACCTTGACTCAAGGCCACCTGCGATCTTCCCTGAGATTTTTGCTTTACTTTAATGTCGGTTCTTATGTTTATGCTTCTACTATTTTTCTTTTATATCTACAATATTATATTGGAAAAAAGCAGTCAGTAACCTTTGTTAATTTCCTATCTGATCCAGAATAAGTAAATGATCTAATTCTAATTTCTGGATTATTTATATTGTTAGCAGCACTTTTCTCCTGCTTCAGAGAAAATTGCTTTTCTTCTCCAAAACTAATTTGTACTATGTCCCCATTTTATTCCCTAGTCCCCATGATAACACCCATTATACTGACCAATGAAGGTGCTGTGCCCTGCATACATGTTAGCATGTTCTCATTGCTACTTCTGAACCAATAGGAATACTCCTAGCAGAAGCACACAATAGATGCTGAGGAGATTAATAGACAAATGAATGGATAGTGAATGGAAGAATGAAATGATCATTGAGACTACATCTTCAATGCAGAAATTATGAAACTCTATGCAAATGAGTAAGAAACACATTTTGTGAATGGCTCTACATTGTCATATAGTTGAGCTGTGAAGCATTTTAAACCACTTCCTAGTTTCATAACAAAAGATTAAGCAACGGAAATTGCTGGTTGTTGTGATCACTTGCTATGTGTCACTATATTCCCGCGCCATTCTCATTGTCTTATTCCTTTTTTTTTTCTTTTTTCTTTTTTTTTTTTTACTATCATATCATCTGCAAATAGGGATACTTTGACTTCTTCCTTTCCAATTTGTATCCCCTTGATCTCTTTTAGTTGTCTTATTGCTCTAGCTAAAACTTCAAGTACTATGTTGAAGAGATATGGAGAGAGTGGGCAGCCTTGCCTTGTCCCTGATTTTAGAGGAAATGCTTTAAGTTTCTCTCCATTTAGTTTGATGTTGGCTATTGGCTTGCTGTAAATTGCTTTTATTATTTTTAAGTATGGTCCTTGTATGCCTGATCTAAGACTTTTATCATGAAAGGGTGCTGTATTTTGTCAAAAGCTTTTTCAGCATCCAATGAGATGATCATGTGGTTCTTTTCTTTCAGCTTGTTTATGTGGTGGATTACATTGATGGATTTTCTAATGTTGAACCACCCCTGCATCCCTGGGATGAAGCCTACTTGATCATGGTGTATGATACTTTTGATGTGATCTTGGATCCGGTTTGCAAGTATTTTATTAAGTATCTTTGCATCCTTGTTCATAAGGGAAATTGGTCTGAAATTTTCTTTCTCCGTTGGGTCTTTGTGAGGTTTAGGTATCAGGGTAACTGTGGCCTCATAGAATGTGTTTGGCAGTATTCCTTCTGTTTCTATGTTGTGGAAGAGTTTGAAGAATATTGGTGTTAGCTCTTCTTTGAATGTCTGGTAGAATTCTGTGCTGAAACCATCTGGGCCTGGGCTTTTTTTGGTTGGAAGACGTCTAATGACTTCTTCTATTTCCTTAAGGGTTATAGGACTGTTTAATTTGTTTACCTGTTCTTGATTTAACCTTGGTAGGTGGAATCTATCAAGAAAATTGCCCATTTCATTTAGATTTTCCAATTTTGTGGAGTACAAGTTTTTGAAGTAGGACCTAACGATTCTTTGGATTTCCTCAATGTCTGTTGTTATTTCCCCCTTTTCATTTCTGATTTTGTTGATTTGGGTATTTTCCCTCTGCCTTTTAGTTAGTTTAGCTAAGGGCTTGTCTATTTTGTTGATTTTCTCAAAGAACCAGATCTTGGTTTTGTCGATTCTTTGTATTGTTCTTTTTGTTTCTAAGTTGTTGACTTCAGCCCTGAGTTTGATAATTTCCTCTCGTCTGCTCCTCTTGGGAGTGTTTGCTTCTTTTTGTTCTAGCTCTTTCAGGTGTTCTTTTAGGTGGCTAGTATAGGAATTCTCCAGTTTCTTTTTGAAGGCACTTAGAGCTATAAACTTTCCTCTTAGCACTGCTTTCAATGTGTCCCATAAGTTTGGGTATGTTGTGCCTTCATTTTCATTGAGTTCTAAGAAGACTTTAATTTCTTTTTTTATTTCTCCCCTGACCCAGAGGTCATTGAGGAGAGAGTTGTTCAGTTTCCATGTTTTTGCAAGCACTCTGTTGTTTTTGTTACTGTTGAAGCCTAGCTTTATTCCATGATGGTCTGATAAGTTACAAGGAGTGATTTCAATTTTCCTGTATCTGTTGAGGCTTGCTTTGTGACCGACTACATGGTCGATTTTGGAGAAGGTTCCGTGAGGTGCAGAGAAGAAAGTGTATTCTTTTGTTTTTGGGTGAAATGTTCTGTAGATATCAATTAGATCCATTTGATTCATGACATCTGTGAGGTTCATTATTTCTCTGTTTGGTTTCTGCATTGTTGATCTGTCCAGTGGTGAGAGTGGTGTGTTGAAGTCTCCCACTATTAATGTGTGAGGTTCAATGTGGGATTTGAGCTTCAGTAGTGTTTCTTTAATGAATGTGGGTGGTCTTACATTTGGGGCATAGATGTTTAGTATTGAAATTTCATCTTGGTGGATTTTTCCTTTGATGAGTATATAGTGTCCTTCCCCATCTCTTTTGATTAATGTTGGTTGAAAATCCAATTTGTTGCATACTAGAATTGCTACTCCAGCTTTTTTCTTGGGTCCATTTGCTTGGTATATCTTTTTCCAGCCCTTTACTTGGAGATAATGTCTATCTTTTTTGCTGAGGTGTGTTTCTTGTAAACAGCAGAATGTGGGATTCTGTTTTCGCATCCATTCTGCTAGCCTGTGCCTTTTTATTGGGGAATTGAGTCCATTGATGTTGAGAGATATTAATGACCAGTGATTGTTACTTCCTGCCATCTTGATGCTGGTAGAAATAGTGTGTGAGTGACCTTCTTTCCTTTTGTTTTTGCTGCAGGCATGCTATTTGCTTCCTGTGCTTTCTTGTGTGTAGTTAACCTCTTTGGGTTGAAGTTTTCCTTCTAACATCTTCTGTAGAGCTGGATTTGTGTATAGATATTGTTTGAATTAGGCTTTGTCGTGGAATATCTTGTTTTCTCCATCTATGTTGATTGACAATTTTGCAGGGAATAGTAGTCTGGCCTGGCATTTGTGGTTTTTTAGGGTCTGCAAGACGTCTGTCCAGGCCCTTCTGGCTTTTAGAGTCTCTGAAGAAAAGTCAGGTGTGATTCTGATAGGTTTGCCATTATATGTTACTTGACCCTTTTCCCTAGCAGCTTTTAAAATTCTTTCTTTGTTCTGTACATTTAGTGTTTTGATTATTATGTGGCGGGAAGATTTTCTTTTCTGGTCTAATCTATTTGGGGTTCTGTAAGCTTCTTGTACAGTTATAGGCATCTCTTTTTTTTAGATTTGGGAAATTCTCTTCAATGATTTTGTTGAAGATATTTTCTGGTCCATGGAGGTGGGACTCTTCTCTTTCTTCTATTCCTATTATTCTGAGATTCCGTCTTTTCATTGTGTCCTTGATTTCCTGAAGGTTTTGTGTCAGGACTTTTTTAGATTTGACATTTTCTTTGACAGATGTATCCATTTCTTCAATTTTATCCTCTGAGCCTGAAATTCTTTCTTCCATCTCTTGTATTCTGTTGGTGATGCTAGTGTCTGTAGCTCTGATTCTTTTCTTAAGGTTTCCAGTTCTATGGATGTCTCAGATTGGATTTTCTTCATTGCTTCAACTTCCCTTTTCAGGTCTTCCATTCCTTTAAGTGCTTTATTCATTTCTATCACCTCCTTTGCAGTACTTTGTTGTTGCTCTCTGAGGTATTTGATTTCCTCCCTTAGGCCTTCTATTATTAATATAAGCGTAGGATTAAGGTCATTTTCCTTTGCTTCAATTGGGTTCAGCTGTCCAGAGTTGTCTGTAGCATTATTGCTAGGATCTGGAGACATCCTATTGTTTTGTTTTTTTTTTTTTTTTACCATGTTCTTGTGCTGACCTTTTGTCATCAGATGGACCCAGGAGTTATCTGTTTGTTTCTTTTGTTACCTGACCTTGGTGCTGAGGAAAACTCCCTGCCCTGGGGGTTGGCTGATCCTGAGATCCTGGTGTTTACCTCCAGATGGCGGGCAGATTCCTGTAATTGACTGGCTCTCGGAGAGGAGGGTGGCTGCTGCTCACCTCAACTGCTTGTGACCCAATTGGACCAATATAGAGGGGATTGGAGTGGGGAGAGGGCTAGCCTCTGAGGACCTGGGAGCTGACAGGTCTCCTCAGAAAGGCAGGTAGAGCTGTGGTTGGGTCTGTGTTCTCCTCTCACTGACCCAGTCGTTCTTGCTCCCCAGCTGGGCTGACTATGCAGGCAGGGAGCTCCACCCACAACAGATGCAGGCCTCAGTGCGCCTGTTGCTGACTGTCTCAGATGCTTGGGTGCTAG
>CAJQZJ010031925.1:3886195-3906783 GCA_907164525.1 Lophiomys imhausi
ATATATATATATATATATATATATATATATATATATATATATATATAAAACAAAACAGATATCCTTTCTCTCACCAATAATTTTATTTTTTAGAATACTTGACTCATTTTTCAAATGTCTTTCATATTCCAATGTTCTGGGTGTTTTCCTCAGACCTGGGATCCAGAAACTTTTGTGGCACACTTTCATTATTGATAAATTTGATTTTATGTCTTTATCTCAATTATGTGAAACTATAAAAGTAGTGAGAAAGTAGGATAAAATACTTGTGAATCTGTATTGAAACATATCAGGTAACTGTATAAAGAATGTTTTATAATTTTCCCAGAATTATGCTTTTGTAAGATCAGCATTAAGCGTTTTGGGAAACTTTGTAATTCCAGGGAAACATGTCTAAAACAAACTTTTACCTTAAATTTCATATTCTAAATTTCTTTATTCAATTCATAGCTAATTCTTTCAATCAAATATTTGTATGGATTCTAATTTATTTACAGTGCATACATTGCAACCAATACTTATTTCTTCTTCACTATTTTGAGTATTTAGAGAGAGGAATTTTCATTTATTTAGCATTCAGTGCATCTTTATTGATCCTTTCTGACATGCTTAATCCTGGAGATAGGGTAATAAGACCATACATATAGTCAAGCCAGAGCTATCATTATAAAAGTGGTAAAAAAAATTGTAATTCAGGACCTCAAAGAAGATTAATGATTAAAAAAAAAACACTTAGGCTTAAGTGTGGAAAACTAAAAACTATAACTAATATGTTGTTTATTGTCTCATAAAGTACAGCCTCACGTGTGCTGTCTTGGTGCCCTTACTAGTTCAGATAAACTCTGAAATGTCCCTAAGTTTTTGTTTTTGTTTTTTAATACACTAGAAGTAACAATATCTCCATAGGAAATCCCAAAAGACAGAGCCTATGTGAGAATTTTGGAAGAGGTTAATTCTATTCTGATGCAGGCATGTGTATATACGTATAAAACACAATTCTTTTTGAAATTATTTTTATGAGTTTCTGGTTTCATAAAATAGTGATATATCCTCATCAGATTCACTTGCAAATGTCAACATGGTGGGCACTGAGCCTCTGTCAGAAAGAAGACATTGCTCATTGAGCTGTTTGTTTTTCTTAAGTTTACACTGAATACATGATAACGAATGAAGGAGAAATCAATCTTATATTCGTTATATTCACCCAGTGTTTACAGTGTGGAGAGCATCTTGGGAGGTTCTGGGGTGAGGCAGTGCACTGCATGGCTGGTCCTGTCCTCAAGTATGCTATGATTTCCTTAGGCAAGCTGTCATATCTAACTCATCATACTGACATTTAGTGCCATAACAGGAAAGTTTACATTCTCATCTCATTGAAAGGAATACATTGCATGAGTCTTCGGTCCCCAGGTTATATGGAATGGTACATTACATTAAACTGAGACACAAGCATTTTCCTAAGAAATCTGCCCCATTAAAAATAATAGAAGGTATCTCCAGGGAAAATGTGAACGAATAATGAGTTATAATGATAACAATTATTATTGCTGCTGTGTGACATTTCCTGGGCAGACAAGAACAAATCTTTTCATCCCAGATACACCACCAATGACAGGCCGAAGAAGTGATTCTACATTAGTGTACTATTGGGTTAGAGGAAGATCTAATACACTAGTTTTTAGAGGCTGAATACAGTGCTAGAGATCTGGTTACCACCCTTTCTGAGGCACCCTCTGATTGGTTAATAAAAGTCACTGATAGTCAATTAGCTGGACAGAAAGAGTATAGGAATGTGGGACTTCCTGGGACAAAAAAAAAAAAGCAAAAAACAAAACAAAACAACAACAACAACAACAAAAAAACCCAATAACCAAACCAAACCAAACCAAACCACACCACACCAAACAAAACAAAACAAAACAAAACCCCTGGGTTTACACAGAGGAAGCTCTTTTTCCGCCAGGGAATATGGAAGCACACAGATGTGTCTGAGAGCTCTGGAAGGTACAGTAAGTCACATGGCTGTTTGGGATTAGGTGGTCTGGGATTAATTTAGGTGAGTTAGTTGAGAGACTGCCCAGCTAAGGGCTAAGTGTTGAAACATTAAAAGGTCTTAGTGTGTTTAATTATTGAGAAAAGAACAAGAGCAGCCTATAGGCCACCAGCTAAGGCAATTCAGGCCTACTGGCCTCCCGTCAAGCTCTGTTGGCTGCCCTTCTAGGCAGGTTGCAATTCTCCTGCCTAATATAACAATTTATAGTTATTAATAAATATCTAGGCCACCCCGCCAGGCCAGCCCACCAGGTCTACAGGCCTCTAAGGCGGGTCAGGCCTGCTGGTCTTTCCCCAGGCCATTGGCTGCTCTGCCAGCCTAATATTTGTAGTTATTAATAAATATATTAGTTAACAGAGTTTAGGTAGCAGGTGGTGAAGGCCACCCTTGGTCCAGGGCTTTATCCCCAGGACAGGTCAGACCGCCAGTTAAGGTGAGCCAGGCCTGCTGGCCTCCCACCAGCCTGATAGCTGCTCCGCCAGCTTAATATTATATTTTATATTTATTAATAAATGTAATTGATAACTAAGTTGTAGTTTCACTAGTGAGTTTGTTGGGGATGCTTTCAGGAGCATAAGTGATGTGAAGGAAGGGAGTGGGATCACCGAAAAGTCTACCCCAGCACAGGTGACTGTTCACAAGAGCCGAATCTCTGCAGCTACGTGTGTGACTAGCAGGTAGTTCTGCACTGAGGAAACCTCTTCTACTGATTCTATTCCCCAGCAGAGAGACCTCTTGGTCCTTATAACTTTCAAGAGCTTCCCAGGTCTTGTAAGTTTGGTTTATTTCCTGTTCTTAGGAGCCTTATTCCATGAGGAAAAGTTTCAGGATGTATTAGATACTGTTTTAAAAATTTAATGATATTAATTTATTCCTTTTTGTGACAGTTTTATCGACTCATTACTATGATTATACATATATTTTTCAGAAGAGGAGACTGAAGCTTTTAAAAACTAAATAAGTTGTCTGATGTCACACATCTAGGCAGTGCTTGAATGAGGATCTTGATCCTAGGAATTCTGGCTTCCACCTCTGTTTTCAAAGAACATGCAACATCTCTCAAAGTGTCCCAGGCTACATGGAGAATTGTAGGACAGAATCACTACCTTTTAAGAGCTTTAAATCTAACTGGAGAATCTTACAAGTTTGAGCCACTTAAATACCTGAGCACTAATAAAGTTAAATTAAAGGGTTTGCAGCCGATCTTCAAATGAACAAATGGTAAAATGAATCAACTGGAGAAAGGAATGCATGTTGAGATCTAGAACATTCTGGAGAGTCTTCTTGGAATAAGAAGTCAGGTCACCCTGAGAGGCTTGAGGAGAACAGGACAGGTAGGAAGAAAACCTCTCTGGAAGAAGACGGGTTGTAAACCACAACAGAGGGCCTGAGCTGCTGATGCTCAGAACAACACGCATAGACACGATTTCCTCAAATGACAATTCTCTATTTCAGAGTGCTAGCTAGTGACCAAAAAAGGACAAATGTATACAGGAGTGGCTTTTATGCAGCAAGATGGAGCTTTGGCTCTGTTCAGTTTTTCCAGCCTGGTGTCATATCAGGGACATCTTGCCCTAATCTGTCAGGGTTAAATGTGAGTAGGAACTCCTCCCAGAAATGCTGCACAAGTTGTTTTTCTGGACACTGCACACTCTATCCTCCTCAGACTTCTCAGCCCAAGGAAAATACCTCATGTTCATTTTGGTGATTCTTTTTTGTGTGGTTGTTTTTGTTCTTGTGTGTTTTATGTGTTTTGGTTTGTTGAGACAAGGTCTCATGTAACCTAGGCTGGCTTTGAATTTACTATGTAGCTAAATAACTTCTTCTGGCTTCAAACTCCCAAGGAATGAGATTAGATGTATACATCACCACACCTGGTGTATGGTTGTACTAGGAATTGAACCAAGGGCCTACTGAAAGCCAGGTTAAGTGGTCTGCCAAATGAACTATATCCCTACCACTCCTGGTCATTCTTAAAGGAAAACCATCCTGCATCATCCTGTTACCTTGTCAGGTCACTTAACACTGTCCACTACTTAAGCATGTTTTGAGGATTATCTGACACTTTTATGCCCTGTTGCAAACATTCCCCAAGATGGGGAGTCACAAAGACTGCTAGGAAAAGAAAAGTGTAAGAATGAGATAAGATGGGACTCTGTATTAAGATGGATGGTTTAACATCTCCCACATATTTTTATAAAGATGTTTTGTCATGAGGTGACAAGTGTTAAAATCTAGATAATGTATTTTTCAAGTATTTCTGGATGTCTTTTTGAATACCAGACTGTTTTCTCAGGGTTCTTGTGTGAAGAATGATTCATGTGCCTAAGCTTGCTTCTCTGAGATAGCATTTCACTCCAAAACTTTTTCCAGTTCCTGGAAGGCAGTATCATACTAGGTATAGAGCCATTCCATGGCATTTAAAAGGTACTGTATGGTGGAAAATGTGATCTTCAGTCACTGGGATAAGATTACATTGACAGTGTGTGTGTGTGTGTGTGTGTGTGTGTGTGTGTGTGTGTGAGAGAGAGAGAGAGAGAGAGAGAGAGAGAGAGAGAAAGAAAGAGAGAGAGAAACAGACACAGAAGGAGAGGGATAGAGAAAAAGGACAGAGACAAAGACAGAATTTTCCTCCGCTGAAGATAAATAATTAATGTTGGACGTTGGACTCAGCCTTTGTATTGATGGAATTCAAAACTTGGGGGACAAATCCAATTCAAATAAAAAAGAAGGTTCTCAGAGGTTGCTCAGCAGGGAGGCATTAGGGGCTAATCTAATCTTAAGAGAGGATATGCTGTGACATATATGTCGGTCTCATTTTGTTGGGCAGAGATAATATAGTTGGTTCCCATGGTTGCACATACCAAGAAATCTAAATTCTGCCCTAATTGTTCATTATAAATGCCATGACATTTTGATGTCAAAGAAATGTTTAATCTAGTTGTGACTGCTTTTCCTTCTTTCTGTTGATTTCTACATTTCTCCCTACTTCTCCCCTCTGTGCATTGGACACATTTCACCATGAACTCGACTTTGTGGGTGAGAGGCCACAGCTCACTGTTCACATGCCTTATCTCGGTTGGCTTACAAATGAGCTAGCTGCACCTACTGTACATAAAACAGCTGCCTCCCTTTGATCTCTCCCTTAATGTGCTGGGCTCATATTACTTTGCGAGCAAGAGGGGTGAGAGGTGGCAGAAAATTATTTTTACTAACTACTGGGGGCAGTATTTATTCATGGTGGAGATTTTTAATGGGAAAGATGGGACATGAAAGCTTGCTAAATGTACCGCTCAAAGAGTCTGAGAGCAGAGGATGTTTTTGTAGATGAAAGGTATGGAATCTCAAATTTCTCCATGTGATATAAATTGTATGGAAAAAGTATGGTGTGTAAAAATGCCAGGTAGAAAACTACTCGCATTTGCTCATGATTGTGTGGAGCAATGGATGGCTGCAGAGTTGAACTGAGTGGGTGTGAAGTATGATACAGGGAATAGTAAACATGTGTGCCTAGAGAGATTGTCATCACACTTATAATTAATATGACATTGCTTTGTTAAGAACTGTGCCAGGAAGGATCTCTTTCCAAATGGTAACAGAGTATGTGCTCATAAAAAATGACAAGGAGTATATTCTCCACATATGGGACAGTCCCTTGGCTTCAAACTTCCAATAATGTGATTCTAAATCCCATTAAGGTTAGTTGGGGATTTTTTAAAGATTCTACTTTAGATAATGAGTCTCTGATCTTTCTCTTTGGCTCATCATAGCCTTGACCAAACCAATGGTTATTCATTTTTTTGTAATAAAACAAAACAAAATATGGGTGGTACCTGATACAGTTCTATCAGGTACCCTAGCTACCAAATAGAAGATTTTTTAAAGGCGGAGGAGTACAAGGCACAAGAGAACCTGAGATCTTCCTTGTGTGTTTAGAGATCCCACTGAGATATTTTGATATGTCCACAAGTCTCCATCTCATGCTGGGAATCACTTGTGCTAATTTATTTAATCCTAGTTAGGTCTCATTTCATTGCTTTGATAAATGATCAGGGACCCAGTTTATCTGAGTTTCATCTTTCTATGTTATTCATTGTTTCCAGAACATCATACTCCATCCACCATTCTTTAGTCCCTTCCCAGTGTACACAAACACACACAGACAAATTTTATACATATTTGATATTTATATATTATATGAAATATATTATAAAATATATTATAAATACACAATATACATATATGTATATATATATATATATTCAATTTTCAATGCTGGGTCTTCAGAAAGGTCTTCTATTTCAGATCCCCAAAGATATAGTTGTTCTTCTCATTTCATAGATACTTTCATAGTAACATGATAATGATCATGAACATCTAGAGTGTGCTAATTTTGTGTTTTTTAATAAATTAATTTATTATATGTATGTATATTATATATATCTATACATATATTGTGAAAGAGTACAAGTTCTGTCAGAGGCTAGAAGAGGACATTGGTTCCCCTGGAGGTGTAGTTACAGGTGACTGCACTGCCAGAATGGGTCCTGGGTACCAAGCTCATATCCTCTTGCAAGAGCAGTACAGACTCCTAACCACAGAGTCAGCTGTCTATCTCCCTTTTGGAACATCACTAACTTTTGTTTTAAATAGTGATCATCTCAACTTCATCAATGAACTATGGTCTAGGGTGCCCACTCACTTTCCCAATTACATTCAAATATATAGTAATTGATACTGTAACTATAAATGCTTAATCTGTGATTGCTTCAGCATGAAAGCAGTCATCCATCAGCACAAACACAAAACGTAAGTGGATAGCGCAATAAATTTTACATTTCTGTACTACATGAAATGGCCACTCAAATGAAGATGTTAAATAATTCCAACTTTCCTGAGTACTTCATTGCTGTTGATGGGATAGATCCACACATTGTCTTTTTTCCCATTAATAATTTCATATATTCATACATTATATCTTGGCCATATCCATTCTTCATGCCCTATCCAACTCCCTACATGATCCCCCATCACATCTCCCTACCATCTTCACTCTTCCCTTTTTATTTATTTAACCCACTTAATCCAAGTAGTGCTGACCACATATGCATGGATATGGAACCATTCACTGTGGTCGGGCACACCTATTAGTGGCCATCTTGATAAAGACAGTGAGTCTCCCTCTCTGTCAGGAGTCTTCAACTGCCATAGTTCCGCAGCTAGGGTGGGACCTCAGGAGGCCCTCCCTCTTGTGCTGCCTTCATCTGGTGTGGTGTAATTGTTGCCACCTCTACTATTGTTTCGCCTTTTCCAGAATGTTACCGAGTTAGAAGTGAGAATTATTCGGGACTTGCAGACTGACTTCTTTCACTTAGGAATAAATGGTTACATTTCTTCAATGTCTTTGCACAGTCTGTTAGCTTATTTCTCCTTAGTGATGAGTAATATCCCAGTGCCTTGTGTTGCTGGGCTTCATTTACTCATTTACCTACCAAAGTGAATCTTGGTCTTTCACAATTATGAATTATAAACTTCCACATTTCTGTGTAGACATGCTTTAAAATCTTTTGTCTAAACAAGGAGAGTAGAGCCGGATCACAGAGGGAAAGTCTGTTTACTTTGCTCAGTTCTTCCCAGTGCTAGGCTGTCTTAATTGCTTCGTTTGTGTAATAAACTCTGGACCTCATTCTGTTACTCATTGTTGTGTTGGCTGCTATGGGTTTCTCATGTTGAATTTTATCTGTCTGATCTGGAGCTATAGTCTTGTGATAGTTTAGCAATGGTGTAAATCTGCTGTGTCCTGCTGTTGAAATATTTTATAGTTCTACTTAGGAGTTATAAACATACCTTTGTGTTATCTTAGCTTGCTTAATGTTTGATAAATTTAGCTGGACAATGTTTGATAATGTCAAACTATAATATTAGAGCAATACATTTATTTCTTATTAAACGGTCCTTTTGTATTGTTGATATGTATCTTGCAGTCATTCTTGACTTCAGTATAATTTTATATAACAGGCCTTTGTAATCTTAGGTGATATTCCTTTACTTCAATAGGAATAGTTCATCAATTTGAATGCAATATAACTTCTACACGGTTAGGTTTAAGACAGCCATCTTGGTTTTTGATTTCCATTGTTGCATCTGGTCATCATTCATTATTTTTTTTCTTTTTGTTAAATGAAATATTCTAAAAAATTGCTCCTCAATTAGCTTTCACTTTTGGCTATACTTTAAGAATATTTATTTACTTTATGTGTATATGTATGTGCCTGAGTATATGTATGTGTGACACATGTGTGCAGTGTCCATGGAAGCCAGAAGAGGATGTTAGATCCCCTGGAGGTGGAATAAAAGATGGCTGTGAGCCACCATGTAGATTCTTGTAATCAAATTTGGGTTTACTGTAAAGGCAGCAAGTATGCTTATCCACTGAGACATCTCCTCAGCCTCATTAGTTACACATTTTAGTATCGTTGTTGTATGATTATTCCATCAGTTATTTTGTTGATTCTTCACAGCTCACCTTAACTTCCTATTTTTACATTATCTTAAACAATAGAATGTTTAAACTAAAAGGCACTTCTATCATCTCTTGCCCTTCTAATCCTCTCATCTGATCTGCTGTTGCGTCAATATTCTTGTATTGCATATATTCCCAACAGAAACAAAACATAGTATTTCATCATCATTGTGCTAAGTAGTAAGTCAGTAATATCCATCCTTATATTTTTCCATTCTGTAGTGGACCTTTCTCTACATACGTTTTTTTTAAATTGAATAATTTCCTTAAACCTTAGTAAACCTTTTTGTACCTTTTATAATATGAAGCTCCAGGTGACACATTCTCATAGCTTTTTCCTTCTTTGTCTAAGAATGTCTTCCTTTTGTCTTCAGTTTTGAAGGAAAATTTCATTGTATATAGAACTCCAGATCAGCAGTTCCTTTTCATTACTTTAAAAGTGTTTCTGATCTCCACAGTGTACCAGAAAATAGTGTATATTTGAAGCATATATATGGCTTACTGAAGGAAGAGAGAAACTGCAAAAAAAATGTAAAAGAATTAAGACAACTGCAATCTCACAAGACTGATGGCACTTACCAATAGGAAAAGGGAAGTTTGGGTGTGGTGACATATGTCTATAATCCCAGCACCCAGGAAGCAGAGGCAGGAAGATTTTTTTGAGTTCAAGGTTAGCCTGTCTATCCAGGCCATCCAGGGTTACACAGAGAGACCCTGTCTTACAAAACACAACAAAACAAGGGAAGGAGGAAGGCTTAAGTGTGAATAAAAGCCTGGGATAACTCTTTAGGGAGCCTTAAAGTAACTATTGCCCATTTGACGAGTCTCCCATTACTTAGAAATGGCCAGGCCATAAGCCTTCTGTTAGTTGTTGATTTAGAACTTGTCTTGGAAAAGCACAGCTTGAAGTACACATTTTCTGCTCTGTAAGTGGAAGGTGTCAGCCAACTCCACTCAATACAGCTAAGTGTCCAAATTTTCCTTGAAGAGAGATCACAGAACATTATGCCACAATTTCTATAACACTCTTCTGTTATTGTAAGGATCCATGTTTTTTTTCCAAACTTAAAGAGAGGTTGGTTTATAGTTTAAGTAGGCTTCTTGCCCCAGGTGGATAAGTAGGGTAAATTACAACTACCAGTCCAGTGGATCCTGGGGCCCCACCTGATGCTACCCTCCCTAGTACACTAATCTAATTTTCCTTTACCCTCAGTGCAGTTGTTCTTGGACCCATGACTAGTAAAACGACTCATATGTGAATGTTTTTTTTTTCTTCTAGAAGGGCCATGCTCAGTGGAATATGTACATGTACCCTTTTAAAAAAAGGTCATCCTCAGTGAGCTAACACAGATCCAAAAGACACATGGGGTATTTATTACCTCATAAGAGGATATTAGCCAATATGTACAAGATCATCATGCTACAATCCACAGACCCAGAGAAACTAAGTACCAAGGAGGCTCAAGGGATAATGCTTGAATCCCTATAAGTAGAGAAGATAAAATAGACATTGGAAATGCATGGAGAGAGGGATCTAGACAAGAACCCAACAGACTAACATCTGAGAAAATTTATTCAACAGATAATTAGGCAAAAATCAGGGAGTCATGGTGAAAAGTTAGGGGAAGGTTTGAGGAAGCCGGAGGGATCAAGGACTCCACAAAAAGATCCACATAAAGCTTCTGTAAAGCAAAAGACACTGACATTAGAACAAAATGGTAGCCTAAAGATTGAGAAAAGATCTTCACCAACCCACATCCAACAGAGGGATAATATCCATAATTTACAAAGAACTCAAGAAATTAAATGCCAAGAAACCAAATAATCCAATCAAAAATGGGGAACAGAGCTAAACAGAGAATTCCCAAAGGAGGAATCTCTAATGACTGAGAGACACTTGAAGAAATGCTCAGCATCCTTAATCATCAGAGAAATGCAACTCAAGATGACTCTCAGATTCCATATGACACCTGTCAGAAGGGATAAGATCAAAAACTCAAATGACAGCACATGCTGGCGAGGTTGTGGAGAAAGGGGAACACTCCTCCATTACTGATGGGAGTGTAAACTTGTACAACCACTATGGAAATCAGTGTGGCAATATCTACCTGAAGAACCAGCCATACAACTTCTGGGTATGCATCCAAATGATTCCTCACCAAACCACAAAGGCGATCCCTCATCTATGTTCATAGCAACCTTACTTGTAATAAGCTAGAAACTGGAAACAAGCCATATGTCCCTCAACCGAGGAATGGATAAAAAACAAACAAACAAACAAACAAACAAACAAAAACTGTGGTACCTCTACACAATGGAATACTACTCAGCCATCATAAACAACAAAATCATGCAATTTGCAGCCAAATGGATGGGACTAGAGAAGCTCATCCTGAGTGAGCTAACCCAGATTCAGAAGGATGCACATGGCATCCTTTCACTTATAATTGGATTTTAGCCATATAGTACAGGATAACTATACTACAACCAATGCACCAAAGGGAACGGGAACATAGAGTTTGTTTCCTATCAATGAGACACTTTGTCCTACTGGTGCTGCCTTGTAGTCCCCCAGAGAATGAGGAGGCTCTTGGCCCTCATATGACTGCTGAACTGGGGAGGGGGACTGATATTTAGGCACACTCCACTCAGGAGGAGTGGGATGGAAGGGAGAGGAGGTAGAGGGTGGGAGGGCGGGACTGGGAGTGGTGGAAAGAGGGCACTGTGATTGAGATGTATCCTGAAGTAATAAATAAACATTAAAAAAGATCCACATAAACAATTAACTCGGACACAAGGGGTTTCAAAGAGACTGATCCACCATACAAGGAGCTTGCAGAGACTGGCCCTAGGCCCATTACACATATGAAGCTAACAGGCTGCTTGGTCCTTAAGTGGATGCCATAATCATTGGAATGGGGTCTATCCTGGTCTTACACGATGCTGCCTCCCTCAGGAGCTCATGCTCCTAACAGGGTGGCCTTAGCTTGCCTTGATGGAAGAGGAGGCACTTAGTCTTGATGTACCAGAGTTGGTACTGGGTTGGGAGGGAGGATATAGGGGAAGTGGGTTGGTGGGAGGGTGGAAATGGGAAGAAGGGAGGGAAGGGGATGGGATTGGAATGTAAAATTAAAAGATTTATAAAAATTCTTAAATTGAAGAAAAAGGAGCACCAAGAGGCAGTCAAGTGGCCATCCATAAATATTCCTCATTCACTTTCCTGTGCAAAGCTGGTCCTAACTCATCCTTCTTGCAGGGATCAACTGCCACTGACAGTCATGACTCTTGGATTTAAATGTTATTCTTCAGACTCAAGCACTCTGAAGTATCCAAATGGAAAGTAGAGGATGTAGGTCAATGGGGGCCTTCGTTGAATCCCTGTGACTCTTGGGTTCTAACACTATGGAACTCAGAGTTCTTACAAAGGGATTGTTGAGTCTGAGTCCCATTGTTATAATGGCTTTAATACAGAGTGGAAACTGCACCTGCAAGAATGGTGCCTTGAACTCACAGGGCCCTGTTTCTGAGTCAGTGCTTCAGAAGTACATCCTGCATGTCCCTCCAAAGTTTTAGGGATTGTGAGTTATTTTGTGTACTTGATTTGTTTCAGTACCCATTTATATAGCTGGTGCTTTCCATGTAAGTTAATTGGATTGCAAAAGTTTTGTACATTCTTATGTGTCCACCCTCCAGCCTTTACTTAAAGCCATTTCTTTCTCTGATCTTCTATGGCATTTTCATTGCACCTTGTGCCATCTGATGAAATCATTTCTATCACTCTTGAATTCATTATATATTCTCATCTATAGGTAACTCCAGTACTTTGGATATCAAAGAATCAATGCCAATTTAGAGCTTGTTTCCAAAATATATGGGACTTCCCCCTTGGCTGGTGAATAATTATTCAAATTATTCACCAGTCCAGTTTGGGAATTTTTATGGAAACTATTATTTATTATTTAAGATCTAGCAGAGTCTTTTCTCCTTTAGCTTATGTATTTTGAATCTAAAACTTTCCTCTGGTCCAGGAATTGAGTAAATGTTCATGATTTTTTTTAATTAGAGCTGGCCATTCTCAGTCACCATATTGAATGCCTGCCTATACTTGTCCCCAGAGATGGTGAATTCATTTAGAAGTCTCTAGAGCTTTTTTACTCATGTCCCTGTACCTTCTGCTCCAACCTTATCAGTAGTGTTAGTTACTGTTCTCTTTGCTGTAACAAAACAACATAAGGGAGGAAGGACTCATTTTTGTTCACAGTTTGAAGGGACACAAGTCGCTGTGTTGGGAAAGGCATGGAAGACAGTGGGAGTTTGTTTGCATTTCAGTGGATTGGAAACAGCAATAATAAAAACAGCAACAACAACCACAGACCCTTTCCAAGAACTAATAACTCACCAGGCCCTGTCCCAGCAAACTATTTCATTATGGTCTTCCCCACTTCCTAAAGTTTCAGAACTTCTCAAAACAGTAGCACCATGTGAGGACCAGGGGTTTAAACACATGAGCCCATGGGGGAAATTACGCCACCAATCATAACAGAAAGTATTATGCTGATAATCAAGAGCCCTTAGATTTCCTGTGGTTATGTTAGAACTTATTCTGGATTGGTTGCAACCCATAAGGCCCAAGCCCACCAATCTAAGTTCTAACATAGTTAGAACTTAATCCTCATTGATCCCAAGGTCTCATCTACTTGGCTTTTCAGTTAAAATGACAAATGACAATTCACATGACAAATCAAGCTCTATGACAGCCTCTTCTATCGCTAGCTATGATGTGGGAACACAGCCACAACCAAATATCCAATAGTGTATTCCTGATGACCTTATTAAATGTTATCAGTTCTCTGGGCCTTTCTCTGGATATTAACCCTTGATTTTCTAGCCCCACCTAATATATCCACCTTACCTGGCTCACTCAATTAAACCTTTTTATTTATTTTTTTGTTCCATTCAGTCATATCAACTTATGTATTCCAACTTCCCTGTACAGAGGCCATGGTAGTTGTAAGACTGTCCATCCTTTGTGTCTTTGCTATGTGTTGAATCTAAACCTGGAAAGGATATATTTTATCAATAAACTCTCCTGTGTCTGGTTTTACATTCTTCCATCTTCATGAAGAGCTATCAAAATCCAGATGCTGTGATATTCCCCAGACATTTTCCCATCCCTGCCCGCTAAGTGGTGAAATGCTTTTACTGACACACTCGCTCTCCTCATTGCTCTGGCCTAGTGTATTCTTGAATTACTTTTGATATTATGTACATCAATATTTTGATCTGATATCCAGGATAAGAGTTCAGGGAGTTCCTGAAGTTGATCTTCTGAAGTTGACCTTGATCCCTTATGGAAAAGAACACTTTAGTCTTTTCCCATATGTAAGGACGGTTCTTAAAAACTGGGTTGTGGATGGGTCACCTCTGCATCCAAAGAGTGGGCTCCATGGCAATATTTGTGTGTCTTCACATCTGGATGGATCAAGAAGCAGAGAGAGATGACTCCAGCAAGAACTGGGATTGGCTATTACCCACAAGGCCCAAGACCAGCAATCTATTTCTTCCAGTGAGGTTGTTCTATACCCTGAAAAATCCCATAACTTCTCAAAATATTCTAATCAAGTGGAGAATTCAAAGTTTGGAGTATATAGATGAATTTTATCTATCCTGTGGGCCAGGGTCTCTAAACTTGGCATAGACTTGACTTCCTTCAATGGTGGGCACTTTTTCCTAGAAGCTTCTCTCAGTTAGGTATGCTGGATACTTTCCTGGCATGTGCTCAAACCTAGAAATGCCCAAAGCCCATAACGTGATTACGGTGTTCATCTACAGGTGTTTCTGCTCTGTGGATCACAAGTGTACCTTGATTGCTGTCTCTCAACAAACAGTTTTCTAAATATTATTTAAGTTTTTTCTAATTGCTTGTTGTGAGGATTTAATTTCAAACCAGGCAATGCATGATGTCTTAAACTTGGAACATTTAGATAAATGATTGATGAATAAATGTATTTGCTGTGTATGACAGACAACTAGTATGTCCAAGTAAGTACCTTCAGCAGTTGCTTATACATAGCAATACTTCAAGGAAGCTATATAAATTGTTTTTATTTTCAAGAAAATTATGTGAACATCAAAGGGGAGACATTGCAAACAACAGAATTATGGAATAGTAATATTTAAAAGACAGGAGATGAAGATCATTCTGAAAAATTTTTAGAATGGTAAATATAATTATTTTACTTAGACAGTCCATGTTATGATTAAAAATAATAGTTGTTATCCATTTTTTATATATGTATGTAATTATATATAATATTAAAATCACACATAAAATTTGATAAATATAAATACATTTATAAAATAAGATAATACATTAATATAAATTAATATATAAATAAAATAATATAAATAAAATATAAACACATAAATATATATATAATATTCAACTATGTATTAAATATATTTATATATATATTTAATGAGAACAGATCATGTCTATATACAGCTGAACTGAAGATCAGAGCTTAATGAGGAAGAATTTTAAAAATATTTTGAAGAATAATTAGTTAAAGCATTATGAATTAGTTAGGATTAATTCAGTTATCAGTCAAGTATAAGCAAGATAAATATAAAGACTATGATGTAACTGCTGCATAATGGAAATGTTTATTAGAATAGAAGAGAAACCTACAGGACAAACCATAATACCAAATGGGGTCCTGTGCTTTGTGATACAATTGTACACACTACTACCCCTGCCTCCAAGAGCCATAAGATTAGCTTTGTTAATAAACAGTTGGGTCCATCCCTCCCTCAAGCCTTCATACTCTTCCATTCTTTCTCTCTTTTCTGTGTTGTCATTCACCCTTCATCAGTATTTAACTGTGGGAATGGCTCATGAGGTAGATAGTCCCATCACTGTTTTTCGTTCTCAATGGCATTGTGGAACTTTTATTGAGTGGTGAGGGTTAGGATAATGAAACTTGTGGGGAAATGCCGTCCTTGGTTTCCTCTGTGCTACCAATATGCAAATAATTTAATAACAATGCATTCACGGGTTTCTTGAATAAAGTCTTTCCATTTTCGTCACTGTTGGTAAGTGCCAAGAGGGACATATGAGAATAAGTTATAGCCACATTGTGACACGCAATAAATCTTCCAAAAGAGGTTTACACGCATCCAGCTCCTTGGCCTTTATCCTGTGTATGGCACTTCTGTTTGCTTTGCATCTAAGCAACAGAAAGAAATCAGCCTCCAAGAAGTTAATTATTGCTTGTGTGGATAACCCTTAGGGTCTGTGTGAGTCCAGTCGCTCTGGCCTAGCCACATTTCTCATCACATAAAGCAATATGCTTCCATGGTGCCTCAGTCTCTAGAAAGCATGGCGGTTCATTTCTCCTTCAAGAGAAGACAAAGAGCTGCTGAAATAACAAAATACAGGGAGACAGCCCTAGCTTGGGAAAATGAACCATTTATAGTTCCTTCTGTCTGAAACAAAAGAGGAGTCCTAGGGCTAAAAATCACTCAAGAACAGAGCCTTGATTACAGGCAGCAGTGGGGACGCACAATGTCTAAGGTATCCAGTGAGAGGAGTGAGGAAATACTGTAACAGGCTTGAAAATTCCAACTCCGAATCACACTAGTTTATTAATGAGACAAGTTTAAACTGTCACACTATCACCTCTTAAACAAACTGTTAACACAATTTAACATACGATCAAAGGGGCACCCCATGATGTGCTAATGAAAACACTTTCTTCCCAACATGAGACACTAGGGTTTTTTCTCTCTCTCTCTTTGTTGAGTTGTCTTTGATCATACAGTCAAAATATCCAAATACCTTGTCAATCTGGGAGGTTGTAAGGATGTGTTTCAAACATGTACATAGGGAAACTGAGGCTTATGGAGCTCACAGGTAGTATATTTACTAGAATTTGCATTGCTTTTCTGACTCCACTTTTCCCTATGGCTATTTAAGTGCCAAGAAATCGTATTTAAATGCTTTAATTTCTTTTATCTTGTAAAATTACAAGTGACCTAGAGAATAGCAATCATGAAATGTTCTGTAATTGAGAGTTACAAAGTGCTACACTTTGGTTTTTAAAATTATATTGAGAATTGTTTGCTTGAACTGGACTCTGAAACTATCTTTTTAAAAAGTAGTAATGAATGTACTTTAGAAAATTTATACTTTGAGGCAAACAATTTAATACAATTACTTTCAGTATAGTTTCTAGATTAAAGCTCGTCAACACTCTAAAGAGGTGTTTTCCACCTAGATAGTTCCACAGACAGAAACAGTGTTCTCATAGGCTGTGACAATACTTGTTACTGCATCCACACGATACTGCTGCATCCAAAAAGAATATATTTTTATAGTATCCATTTTAACATAGTAAAGCATTGGGAAGATCATCTTGAAATAGCTAAAGCCTTAAAACAAAATGAGAAGAGGCTCAGTGCATTTGATGTTCTTGAGAGTTTCTGAGGTTTTATACAAAAAGCCCTCCCCATTTTTTCTATGTGTCAACAGACAAATAACTTTAGAAGAAAGAGAGGGAAAAGATAGAGAAAAAGAGACTTGGAAAAGGCCAAAGGGTCATTTTAATTGTACCATATAATTTGCAGATCACCACCTGTGCATTTTATAATCATCTAGATTTGGGCAGAAAAGGTTATAAACTTTCTTCCTGGCCTTATGAACCTTTGTGATTACCTGACAATGATTCATGTAATATTATTGTATATCTCACTCTGGCAGTTACGCATTACACCATGTTAACATATTTCAATAAGTAATCAATTTGGTTTCCAGTAGGCTGATTTAATTCAGGTTTCATTACTCGCCTAGTATTTATTTTTTGGGCATGTTGTCCATCTTAGTCGAGGACTGCCCTTTCTGCATTAGCCATTTTAGGATAAAATAGTTAATAAGATTTGCATTTAATAAATGAACTAGAGGATCTGTACCCCCTCCAGCCAGAGCAAGTAATTATGCCATTTGTATTGCAAAGCAATGGTATACTTTTTTAAAGATTGATAACCCTAAGTAGTATTATATCACACATAAAATGGCAGGCCTGACCAAGGAGCTAAACATGGACAGTGTACAAAATCTTGAGAACTGAGGAGAGCTGCAATGTTTTTACTCAGCCCTTTGATGATATATTCAATTAGAGGACTGGTTTACAGTGTATCTCTAGTTCTCATTACAGTTCTGTGACATAAGATGGTCTTTCCCTGAAAGAATTCCATGTTTATGTTGAAAGCAAGATTGCCACCTCATACCCTTGTATACTAGTGAACGCTTCCAGATTTACAACCGAATACAGACAAGTTAAAAGTAGGTAAGTCCTTCATAATTCCTGCTCTACAATCAATGTCTGTCAGAGAAACGGGGCCAAATGGCTGAAGATTGATGCTGTAATGTATGGAAAGAAAATGGGAACTGTCCAGGCAGCCACTGGTATGTCATTTCTTAGTTTTGGAAGCTGCAGGCCCTGCACTTCCTATATAATCAGATATATTTATTCCTCTCAGGTCTCTGAGGTGGTTGAAGAATAGATAGCTAGAGTCTCATAGTTAAATTTTGAGTTGTTTAGGAATCAAGAGGGTGTTCTGGATCTAAGAAGATATTTTTTAAAATTGTGAGGCAAGTTAGTATGAAAGCTGAGTTAGATACAGAAATTTAAACTCATGGAGATGGTTAGATAGTAGAGTGTTAAAGTCAGGTGCCAAATACATATGGACTGGACATTGGGAATCTATGTTAAGCCATATAACTCTTATAATTGTGGCCTATGTATTTCTGTTGTTTTGTATTGTATTTATAGTTATAAGGAAAAGAACCATTTTTTGGACTGAAAGGGAGAGCTGTTGGGGGGAAAAAAGAAATACCTTAAACTAAAAAAAAAAAAAAAAAAAAGAAGGGAAGAGGATGGTGGGGCTGAGGGGGAGGAGGGTGGAAGGGTGGGACTGGAGGGGGGAGTAGGGAGGGGATTGTGATTGAGATGTAACTTGAAGAAATAAAAAATAAATTATTATATATAAAAAAAGAAGTGAGAGCTTAGGCGCCCATGAGGTGCCCCAGAGGCTAAGCTGCTTGCACTGACTTCAGGTCCCAGCACCCACATTAAAAAGCAAGTAGTGCACAGAGACTGGTGACTGTAACCAGAGGCTGGGAGGCAGAGACAGGAGGGTCCAAGGAGCTTGCTGATGAGCCAGCCTGCATGAGAGGTTAGTGCCATCCATATTCAGAAAGAGACCCTGTTTCAAAAGAAAGTGGAGAATGATAAAAGAACACACCCAGCATTGATTTCTGGACTCTGCGTGTGCATATGCATTGCCCCCTGCCCCCAACACACACAGTTGCTTTGATGCCCTCTTAGAAAGTACCTTTTCTTTGAATCCCAAGAACAGGCTACACCAGTCAGAACATTGCAGGCCATGCCATTTTGAAGAACAGGTTAAGGCCGAGCAAGCCAGAAAAAACAAATAGGTGAACTTAGGCAGAGACTCCTTGCTGGGCCAGATACCACACTGGCTGCCAGAACCATAGATAGGAAGCCCACAAGTGGACCTCCTCCACTCACTCAGTCTTCAATCCCCTCTTCATGGCTTTATCCACCCCCAACTCAGGTAGAGACCCCCTGCTGCACCAAAGGCCAAGCTAGTTACTTGGACAAAGATTCTCTATTGGATCAGAAGTTACATCAGCTGCCAGAAATACAGGCCACAAAGACCAGAAGACCAAAAAGGAAACAAACCAAGGATAAAAACTCTTCCAACAACGACAAACTCAGAAATCAGCACCCAGACTTATAATCATTTCCATATCCAGCTGCCTAAATGCCAGTGAAAGAACAGTCACCAACAGCCAGGGCAATATGGTACCACCAGAGCTCAGCTATCCTATGACAGCAAGATCTGAATACCCAACACAGCTGAAGCACAAGAGAATGACCTTAAAACCAACTTTATGAAGATGATAGAGGTCCTTAAAGAGGAAATGAAAAAAATCCCTTTAAAAATCTAGAAAAAGATTTTTAAAAATTGGAGGAAATCAATAAATCCCTTAAAGAATGTCAAGAAAAAAAAAAAACAGATGAAGGAAACTGTTCAAGACCTGAAAACGAATATAGAAGGAATAAAGAAAACACTAACTGAGGGAGTTCTGGAAATGGAAAAATCTAGGTAAGCAAACAGGTAATACAGAAGCAAGTATCACCAACAGAATACAAGAGATGAAACAGAGAATCTGAGATGTTGGAGGTATGACAGAAGAAACAGATTCATCAAAGAAAATGTAAAATCTAAAAAAATCCTAACATATCTGGGACACTATGAAAAGATTCAGAGCTGCCAATACTGTTCATAACACCACTACCAAGAATGCAATAGAGGGGCTTAATTAACACTTGACACACTCTGCCTTGAGTGCTGTGTTAAGTACTTACTTCACCGACTGTCATAGAACTTTAGAGATGGATACTGAGGCTCGGCCACATCTGTGATAGTTTAACTCTAGAGCCAATGATCTCAATAGCTTTGTCAAATTTGCATAAAGTAGCCAAGACTTAAAGATTTTCCACAGAGATTTTTAACAAGCATATTAATGCCTACACTCCAATAGACATGATACTCTATGACCTTTTTATTTTTATAATGCACCCACATATGATTTGTGTATATGCATGGTCATGTGGGTGAGTATGAGTGAAGTGGGTACATGTTTTCATGTATGTAGATGGATGTCATTCCTCATCTTCTACTTTGAGGCAGGCTCTCTTGTTCCCCACTGCATACTCCAGGGTTTCTGGTCTGCTATTGTCTGTCTATTGGCCTGTCTTTGCCTCCCATCTCTTAGTAGGTATACGAAGGTTACAAATCATGCTACTTCATGACTTTAAGTGGATTCCAAAGATCCAAAGCCTCTCCCTTCCTCCCTCCCTTCCTTCCTTTCTGTTTTCTTTCTTTCTTTCTTTCTTTCTTTCTTTCTTTCTTTCTTTCTTT
>CAJQZJ010031925.1:3906793-3931476 GCA_907164525.1 Lophiomys imhausi
TTTCTTTCTTTCTTTCTTTCTTTCTTTCTTTCTTTCTTTCTTTCTTTCTTTCTTTCTTTCTTTCTTTCTTTCTCTCTCTCTCTCCTCCCTCCTTCCCTCCCTCCCTCCCTTCATTCCATCCATTCCTCCCCCTCTTATTCACATTTTCTCTCTTTGGGAATGTATCTCAGATATCCCAGGTTGGTTTTGAATTTGCCCAGTAGCCAAGTTTGACCCTGGAGTACTGATCCTCCTACTCCCTCAATGCAAGTACTAGGATTATAGTCATATACTTCATCATCAAAAAGTATGTCTTAAATTTGATGAACATGTTTTGAAACTTACCTTCATAGGACTCACAACCTCATTAAAGGACACACACACACACACACACACACACACACACACACACACACACACAAATGCAAAGCAAATGGGAAAAGCTGTCTCACAAGAAAGTCAAAATTCCACATTCCACAGAGGCATCTAGACTCCAATAGAAAACTAGAATGCTGACAGGGAAAAAAATCTCTTCTACTTCTCTCATGTGCTCAGTAAACCCTTTTGAGAAGTTGTTAAAAACTAAAAGAGGCAATTTAGAGGTAACAGTGCCCTCCTTGACTTCAAAGGGAACCTTTCTTTTTAAAAATATTTTAATTTTTTTAATGTTTATTCACTACTTCAAGTCACATCTCCATCACAGTGCCCCCCCTCTACCCCTCCCAGTGCCACGCTCTCACCCTCCATCCTATTTCTCCAGAGTGGGGTGTCCCCACACATCATTCCCCCACCCCAGTTCAGCAGTCACATGAGGGCCAAGAGCCTCCTCATATACTGGGGGCCTACATGGCAGCATCACTAGGGCAAAGTGTCTCATCAACAAAGTCTATGTTCCTGTTCCTTTTGATGTGTTGGTTGTACAATAGCTATCCTGTACTATATGGCTAACATCCAATTACAAGTGAATAGATGCCATGCGCATCTACAGGTGACAACTTCCTGAACAGAACACCAACAGCTCAGGCTCTAAGACCAATAAATGGGACCTCATGAAACTGAAAAGCTTCTGTAAGGCAAAAGACACTGTCATTAGAACAAAACAGCAGCCTACAGACTGGGAGAAAATCTTCACCAACCCCACATCTGACAGAGGGCAATGTCCAAAATTTATAAAGAACTCAAGAAATTAAACATCAAGAAATCAAATAATCCAATCAAATAATGGTAAACAGAGCTAAACTGAGAATTCACAAAAGAGGAATCTCTAATGACCAAGAGACACTTGAAGAAATGTTCAACATCCTTAATCATCAGAGAAATACAACTCAAGATGACTCTGAGATTCTATCTCACACCTGTCAGAATGGCTAAGATCAAAAATTCTAATTACAGCACATGCTGGCGAGGTTGTGAAGAAAGGGGAACGCTCCTCCAATGCTGGTGGGGGTGCAAACTTGTACAACCACTATGGAAATCAGTCTGGCGATATCTTAGAAAACTTGGAAAAGCCTACCTCAAGACCCAGCCATACCACTTCTGGGTATACATCCAAATGATTCCTCACCATACCACAAGGACATTTCCTCATCTATGTTCATAGCAGCTTTATTTGTAATAGCTAGAAACTGGAAACAACCCAGATGTCCCTCAACCAATGAATGGATTAAAAAAAACAAAAACAAAAACAAAACTGTGGTACATCTACAAACTGGAATACTACTCAGCTATCAGAAAAAACAAAATCATGCAATTTGCAGCCAAATGGATTTAAGCACCTTTCTGATGTGAAAATCTGTTAAATGTAGTTGCTTATGGTGATTTGATATGATATAGTCCATGAAGATTCTCATGTTTGATTACTTGGTCCCAGTTGGTAGCACTCTTTGGGGAGGCTATGGAGTGGCTCCCCTTTGCTGGAAATATGTTACTGGGGGCAGAGTTTGAGAGATAATAGTCTTGCCTCATTTCCAGTTCACTCTCTCTGCTTTTTTGCATGTTGTGGAATGTGCAGGTCTCTCAGCTTCCTGTTCCTGGTCCTGTAGCTTCCCCACCAGGATGGACTCTTATCCATATGGGACCATAAGCCAGAATAAGTCCTTTGATAATGTCCTTTGTAGGGAGTCTCATCAGAGCAAAAGAAAAGTGACTCATAGAAAGTTCTTCCTTCAATTGTACTTTTGTTGAGATTTTAACGTCTAGCAATTTAATTCAACCATTCATTGTTGTGTGTATCAATAGTCTGCTATAAACAATGTCAACACACTGAATATTTTAGTAGTTGTACTGGTTTGCTTTTGTGAGTTTGACAAAAGTCAATGTCATCTGGAAAGTGGGAAGTTCAAGGAAACTTGAACAAATGCCTCTATCAAACTGTCCTGTAAGCAAGTCTGTGGGAGCATTTTTTTTTGTGATTAATGATTGATATGGGAGGGCACAGGCCACAGTGGGTGGTGCCACCCCTGGGCAGGTGGTTCTGGGTGGTATAAGAAATCAGTCTGAACAAGCCATGGGGAGCAAGTCAGTGAGCAACATGACATTCCTCCTTGGCTTTGCTTCTGTTCTTGTTTCCGGTTATGCCTGAGCTCTCTTACTGACTTCCTTTGATAATGGACTGTAAACTCTAATCTGAAATAAACCCTTTCTTCCTCAAGTTGATTTTGTTCATAGTGTTTATCCCAGCGACAGAAATAAAAATAGAACAGTGGTGTTATTATATTATTTTGTGCATATGTATCAATACTTTTTAAAATAATATACTTATAACAAAATGTTAGCATGTTTTATATAATTAATCATAGGCATATGCTGCATATATGTATATATGTGTTTGTGTATGTATGTATATATGATTTATTCTTCAAATATCTGGAGCCTGAAGTTCTGCAGATGTTGGATTGGTTGGTTTCTAGTGAGGAGCGACTGTTAGGAAGGATTTGGTCTCTTCTCATTCTGGTAGTTTGTCTATAATCTGTGATGGTCTCCATCTCTCCCTTCTTCATATGCTTTCTTGCATGGTCTCTAAATTTCCCCACATAGGGAAGTGGTGACTTGCCTGAACATTTTTTTTTTTCTGTAATAACTAACATCATGTGCAAATCTGTTGGGAGTTAGGATTCAATATATGAGATTTAAGGGACCACAATTCAACGTCAAGATTAACTTTCAAAGAAGAGATGTTCCATATTAGAAAAAGCTGGAGATGAAAGGACCCTTGGGGACCCATGTGTTTTCTGGATGGGATGACATCATGACCTGATTAATTTTGACAGTCATCTCACCTCTGAACAGGTCTGAGATGGCATTTTCAGGAGGGCTTAGCTGAGCGGAGAAGGACTTCTCCTAGAGTGGGCAACAACTTCTGACAGGGCAAATGTAGAGAGGTCAGAGGGACAGCATTGCTGCCTCCCTGTCTGCCTGCACCTCTTGCTGGTGAGAGCCTCTATTTTGTTTGGAATTCACTCCTTCAGCCTCAGTGTGGACAGAAGACCAGCAGTTCTCCAGAAATCCTTGCTGAGACATCTAGCCTCTGGTTTCTTAAATTGAGCAGCTACTGGTTTCTCAGTCTGTTTGACATGCAGACAGCCATTGAGTTACCCAGCCTTTATTGTACCACACAATATATCACATCCCCTTTGTAGTCTCCACTCATTCTATCCGTTCTGTTATTTTAGAGGACCTTGTCTACTACCCAGTGGTCTAGAGCAATTTCTGCCTTACCCCTGGTCATACTGCTAGTGGCAAAGCTGGAAGCAGCATTCAGATTGTTAAATCTGTATATGACGCTCATCCCTTCTTCTAGGTTGCAACTTATTAATAATAACAGTATGTGGTAGAAATAACTTTAAATAGAAACTAGTTTGGGTGGTCAAGTTAAATTAACATGATTTTAGTGTTGGGATTATACAGTTTTATAGACAAATCTCTGGAAGTATTTCAAGGATAAATTATGAAATTATTAAGCAGCAGGAATGTAATTTGTTAAATATTTTCTAGAGGATAGGAAGTGTATGCTATAACCACACACTCACCATGTTCATCATGAGGTTCCTGAGGATGAAGAAAAGATACAATAAACTCATCATAACGCTTATATTTTAAAAGAATCAATGCATGTCTTTAAATCTTAGATATAACCAAAGACAGATATGTTATTGGGCTCAAGTTTTTGAAAATCTTCCCAAGAATAGACTCTATACCTTTGAATAACATCCGGTCTCCCAGGCTGGGTTTGGTTAGTGTGTACTATATGCAGAGGTTGTACCCCACCAATACATACAATTAATACATGTTAAATAAAATCTATGGGTATACATGAAGATAAACTTACCTAAGAAACATCAGTCTTCACTTCCATATTGAACAGTTTTAGTCACTACCATCTTGACAGAAGTCGAGCAAATAGTATTAACTAAATTCAGGGTGTTGAAAATATTATTAATTAACACACATAACACATTTCCCATATATCCATATATATGCACATATGCCATTTTCCCTCTAAACTTCTCAATTTATGTTCTATAACTCCTAGATAGCATCATTAGCCTTCTCCATTTTCCTCAAGTGAGAAACTTAGCTATTCCAACTCTTCTCCTTTGCTCTGTCCTCAGGCAGTGAACTCTAAGATTTTATCTCTTCAGATTCTGAGTCCTTCATTTTCCCTCCCATTCTCCCTGAGTTCCAGTCCCACCTGCTGTTCTGGACAGAAACAGACAGTAGACAGCAGAGGCCCTGCAACACTCCTCTGTGAGGTCCATTCTGCTCCTGGCCATCCTCCCTGTACCCACACTTTCAACTTGACCTCTCCCTCCTACATGAACATCTTGAAGTTCTTCTGCCTTCTGAGGTATCTAGCCCACCCTTTGTGTGGAATGCCTGTGGAGAGACTCACAGCTTCTGCCCTGATCTTTCCAGATCTAGGTATTAATAAAAGATGTTACATCAGGTGTATGAGGTATATTGACTACTAATGTCTTGCACTGCCTACTTATGAGACATTTAAAAATGCCCTGTGTCATTTTAAACAGCTTTAGAAATATATATGCACACACCTTGTGGGCTTAGACTACCCATATTGTGTGCATATATGTATGCAATGTATATATAAAAAGACTCATATTTTGCTTTAGAAAAACTTGAAACTGTGCTTCAAACCTTAGCAGCTATCCAAAGATGGCCATCTCATTAGGCTGAGGGGAAAGTGCCCTAAACACCCTAGTTTAAAATTCAGCCAAGTGCTTGGAGGAGGCATTGCAGAAATGATGAATGGTTAAGATGGGATTATTCCTCAGCTCTCACTTGTGACAGTTGACTTCCATGATATTTGTCTTACATTTCCTCTTTGGCTGTGTGTGTGTGAGTGTAATACACTTAGGTAGCAGCATTGGTCCATCTATTATTATATTGGCAGCAGGAGATTTCCATTGATTTGTTTCTCTCTATTTGCTTTTTCTTTCTCTAACCCTTCATGCTGTAATGCAGAAGATTTATTTTCAATGATTTATTAAAATGTAATTCTGAGGTGACTCCATATCAAGGAAGTAATCTGCAGGCTATCTTTTTTTAAACTTGCAACCTGCTTTGTCAAGGAAAACTGCCTATGAAATTTTCATTATAATAGACAGCTTTTCATAATGAATGAAAAACAGCTATTATGATTGAAAACAAATTGCTCTGAAACATACTCTTTGAAACAATGTGCTGCTTAATTGTATTTTGGAGGAGGGGGAGGCTGAGGCAATTCTATTTAATTGGTTACATTTTTCAGTCCTATAAATTAATTTGCACTACCCAATATCACTTAATTTTTCCCTAGGAAAGCTTTTGCTTGCCCTAGCAATATTATAACTGCTAATTCAATTACACTGAAATTGTTTAATAGAAAATATAATTGCTTATTCATACAGAAGACCCATTAAAGAAGTGGAAAAGCGTGAACCTGAGGGTTACTGCATATTAATACTTTGGGAATACAGATGGGAATGTTGTGCGGGAAGGTGCAGGCTGATCTTTAATTGTTCATCACCTGCCTGCAAAATAATATGAATGGACCCAAACTAAATGACCACTCATTACAGGTTTCAATTTAGGAGCTTGGCTGGGGTCAGCAGATTGCTTATGCTGATCCCAATGATTTGAAGTTGTGATTACCATAAGCAATTTAAATTTTATTGATCGCCCCTTCTGAAAGTTGTAATTGAGCCTGGATGTTGGGCCCAGAGCTCTCCAAACTAAATTGTACTCTGAAGCCCTTGCTGGGTTCCTGCAAGAATCAATAAACAGTCAGTCACATTAACAATGAAATAGGTCCATTAACATGCGGTCGTACTGGCGCAACTTTATTTAGGAAGGGTGTTCGTTCACGTCATTGTTTTATCAATGGATCTTTCCTGTACAAGGAAAAGTCTGACTTCAATATGTGTAATAAGCTTGCATGAAAATGAGATTCTCTAATGTAAATAGACGGCACGTGACTAGGTAGGCACTTGAGTCCCTAGAGTGTCATTGTGATTCATGGCGCCATCTTACTGTGAACAGGTTTATATGACTGGATTCTAGCCCGCCTGTTGCAGTGTTTTGCAGTAACTGGGAATTTTTATTTTTGTTTATTAGATACAAGCTTTCACTATCAAGGTTAAGTACATCGTGAAGGCTCCATGTTCAGTGCAAGTGGGGGCTTGTTAGGAGAACTCTATAACCTACCCTGCTGAACTTAAGAGAAAGCTGAGACTTCCAGCAGAAATCTAGACAACTCCAACCAACTGAGGGTGGTATTTACACCCAGAGCACACCAAGCTCTGTTCATAATGCTGGCTTGATTATCAAACATAAAGCCCAAAGTCTCTAATATTCCATGGCAGAATAGGGTATCTGGGATAGGATCTGACAGTCTTGAGAGTGAATGAATCTTTCCTTTTCTAAAATTAATTGATCATTAACTTCATCTCTACTTTCTCATCAGATGAGGTGCAGTGATCTTGAGGATTCCCAACCTCTAGGGAAACATGACGTTAAAGGGTTACACAGATAAATGATACCATCTAAGCTACTTCTTGTCATCACATGAGTTCTGGGGTACCCAGACAATCTACTGCAGGGGTTCTCACTAGGCACAATGTAGTATGTAGTATAGTAGAAAAAGAGTGGGATAAAACAAAAACTGTCCATTTCTATTGCCTGGTTACTATTGACCAAACACCACATTCCCCTCCTTAGATACAGTTGATTCTTTTTCCTCAGAGAACTCATGGTCACAGAGTCTGTAGTCCTTTATCAGTTAAGAACTCATTAAAAGCGTAGTAGAGAAATGGATCAGTGGTTAAGAGGACTGACTATGCTTTCAAAGGACCTGAGTTCAATTCCTGATACCCATATGACATCTCACAACTGTCTGTAACTTCATTTCCAAGGCATTTGACACCCTCATACCAATGAACATAAAATAAAATTAAATACATTACTTAAAAAGTATAGTACACACTCAAGCTTTTTTTTTTTTTAATATCTCCTTTCTTCCCTCCCCATCTCCCTTTCCCCCTCACCCCTGTCTCCTTCTTTCATTCCAGAAAGAGTTTCATGTGGTCCAGGTTTAAACTCTTTATGTAACTGAGAATGACAATGAACTCCTGATACCCTGCCTCTACCTCGCAAGTAACAGAGTTGCAAGTGTGTGTTACATACTTAGTTTACGAGTATAGAGGTTTGAACCCAGGTCCTCATGCGTACTATACAAACATTCTACCAAGTAAATTACACAATCATGCAGAGTACAGCTAAGAAAATTTCACTGCTTACCAATGCAGCAGACAAACACATTCTCTGTTTTATGTAGCATTTTTGCATTTTGAGCCAACTGATCTTTTTCAATCCAGTTGCCTGAACATCACATTCAATGTATGAGGTTATGTATGTGTGTGGACAAAGCCAAACTGTCATATGTACTGTCACATGTACCCAGAGTTAGGAGTGGATGTTGACAAGAAGATTCTGAAACTTCACTGGCCAATCAGCTTAGTCAAAGTGGTGACCTTCAGTTTTAGTGAAAGACTCTGTCTCAAGGAAATAGGACATTGATGTCCTCCTCTGGCCTAAGTGGGAGCAAGTGGGTACTAGTGATTGTAGTGTGCATACACACACACACACACACACACCATACACACACACACACACACACACCATACACACACACACACACACACACACACATACACACACACATACACATACACCATACACACACACACACACACACACACACACATACACACACACATATACACACACACATACACACACACACATACACACACACATACTCATACACCACTCACACCTATACACACAAAAGAAAAGAAAATGTGACTTAAATATTTCTTTTCAACCTGTATTACAACCCCCTTTGTAATTCTGAGCATGCAAGTTTAACACTGAGAAATCAGTTTGTTTTTAACAGCAGAAAGTGCCAAGTGTTCTACCTATATCAACTTACATGTCACTTATATGTAATGTTGTACACCATATTCATTCACCTTGGACAATTGTCCTTGTGTCTTAAATACTGTTTTGTACGTATTTGCTTTCTGCAAGCCTTTTTATTGAGCTTCCACTCGGCAAAAAGTATCATTTCAAGTGCTCAGCCACCCTCTGCATTCATTTATAAATAATTCCCAAACAGAATGTCTGTTTTAATATCAGTTTCTGAAATAGAATAGAATCTTAATTAGTTTGAGATAAATTCCTACTTAAGTTGTCTTAGAGAAAATGCACTCATTTCCCACTCTAATAGATCCTCCCTGTGTCTGACTCTGATGAGAATGGTCTTTTAAAGGAGGCCTCAGGTGCGATACCAACTGTTCAGGCTCATTGTCAGCTGCCGGCTTCTAGGGTATTAATTCAAAATTAGTGAAAATATAGGATTATGTCTACATTGGGTAGCTCTGTTGGAAAATTGAGCACTTTTTGGTTAAGGGTGCAGCATCCTCTACAATGCCCTTGAGGAGGATTCTGAAGCTCATTCTGTTTCCATCTGTTTCCACCATTAGAGGATGCAGTTGATTGATTCAACTTCAGCTTCACCAAAAGGTGAGCATCGATGTAGTTATGTTACAATGAATACAAATAAGCATGGTTTCCTCAGTCATACATAGCTAAACACACATTCATGCACCTATCAATCAATCAATCTATCTATCTATCTATCTATCTATCTATCTATCTATCTATCTATCATCTATCTATCTATCATCTATCTATCATCTAATTGTTTTTGTCCAATGGTTGGAAGGTAAAAATGACTGAATTTGTGTCAGGCCCTTTAGTGTTGGGGTAAAGAGACAACAGTGGAATGAGACAAAGACAAACGACTGCAACTTCTCTACCCATCCACGTGTCAGGGAATGTCCCTGAACGATAATGTCTCAAATCTTCCCCCCACTCACTTAGCACCTATGATGTATTGTGTCATTATGGCCATGATTGATATAATTATGGCTGTCTTCACTGCATACAATGTATTTGCCTACAGACACTAAGTCTGCCTTTTTGATGTACATATGCAAATTCACTTGTGGGGCCCAACACACTGCTACACAGGAAATATTCAATAACATTCCTGGGGAAAATTGATGAGGCACATAACTTTTTAGATATTTATAGATAACTAAGGTAAACTAAGGCAACTGCCGCTTATCTACTCACTCCCTTCTTTCCTGTAGGAATATACTCCCACCTACACCTTCCTGTTTTAGCATGGCCCATGGTTGTATAGCTAGGTATGCCTTTCTCTGCCTTGATATCCAGAGGATAACATGTTCAATGTCTAGATCATCTCTTTAATGATTACACTGCCTACCTACTTCTTTCATCTTCTCAGGAGCAGTGGAAAACCAACGTCTCTCACGGCCAGGGAGGAACACCTAGAGGATAGCAGCATCATAAGGCAAAGGAATCTAGATGGAGTAGCCTTTTTGTGATCTTTACTTCCCATCTGAGTCTGCATTACTGAATGTGAGACAAACAGACTTTTATTTGCTTGTAGAAGTATTTCATTTGAGGCATTACATTTTAGGGGTAATTCTGTTGCTTCAGTTTAGCTAGCACTAAAACCTACCTAGCACATATAGAGTGCCTTCCCCTAGATGCTCTTCTAGAATTCTAGAGCCTTTGGGAGAACGTGGCAAGCAGCTGGGCCTCATAGTGGGCATCTGTGACTCCTTGTGGTTAGAAGACGCCTCTGTTGAGGATGCCTGCTCTTGAGGAAAACACAGAGCTTGATGAGGCTGCGTGCTTCATTCTGAGAAAGACACCTGTGTGTTGAGGCACAGTGCTGATTGTCAGAGCAAACCCACCTCTGCCGGGTGTGGAATCTGTAACTGCATTAAATAAATCAAACAGGAATTTCTTTTAGGTTTAGAAAGAACCAAAACTGAAACTGGGTTCTTGATAAATAAAAATATTTGTTTTTTTAAACACATTTATCTCTTCACAGAGGGGAAGCAAAACCTTACAAACTGAGAAAAGTTCTTTTTTGAAACATTCTACAGAGAATAAAAAGGGAACTCAAACTAAGAGAAAAATTGAGGTTCTTGAATTGTTCTTCGGCCCACAGAAGTTTTTCAGATGACCTAGTCCTATAGTGATTATTTCAGTAAGTGCCCCCTCAGAGTGTCTAATCTAAGAGGCAGTTTTCCATAATTGGTTATTATCATGTTTTTAACTTCTGAAAATAAACACTTCGGGGAGATTCCTGAGCATATACTGTTATGTCATTGCTGGTTAACTGAGCTGTTCTCCACTGGAAATTTCAGAAAGATTTGTTAAATTTTTCTCCTGCATTTTAGATCAGAAAAGTGCTATTAGCTCCTGGTCAGTGGTAATGTGTTTACAGATAAGGAATGTAAAGTTAAGTTTGCCTATTTTGAACAATAAATATAGTTGCTATGGTAATAAAATATTTTTTCAACCAAGATTGTTTAGGATGCTGAAATAGTGTTCTCAATGGTAAGTTGTTAAAACTGTTTAAAGGTTGCTGTCCATGCAAAATTTTTTTGTTTTGTTCTATCTTTCTATCTATCTATCTAACTATCTATCTGTCTGTCTGTCTGTCTGTCTACCTATCTATCTATCATCTATCTATCTATCTGTCTGTCTAAACATTTATTTATTTGGGGAAGATTTTTATTATTTGTGTTGTTTGTAAACATAATAGTTTTGAATGGGCAACTCTCTGACTTATACTGGTGACAATTAACAATTTGTACACACTTCCCCTATTGCTCAATTGTAAAGAGCTAATTGACTAATTATGCACTGAAATATATTCCTTTGAAATTTTTCAGTGATTGTTTCTAGAAAAAAAATTGTCAAAGGCCATTTTAAAAACAAATTATATACATACCATGAACTGAAAAAAGAAAAAATAGTTACATAATAGTTCACTAGTCTTACAAAGTAGAATTAAGTAGTGAGAACTTTCAGTTCTGAGATCATTTGAAGGAAGACCACAACCAACTTCCCTTTACTTGAGAACATTTTAAAACTAGAAACAATTAAGTTCTTGAGAACGATTTAATTTTTACTTCTTTTAAGCACCCATTTAAACATCTGCCTCCTGGCATAGAAATTACCTCACCTGGAAGAAAGACAGAGAAGATTTATTTGAGAGTTCTTTGTGTTGGATACTTACCCTTGTTGCATTTTCCACCATTATAATTTGAACCTGACTGTATTTAATGACTGTTTACTCCAGTAATGGAAGAGTGGACTTAAAAATACATAACTGTTCTCTTTCTTGGACACTGTATCAGGGAAACACAGGAATTGCCATTGTAGATCAGGCCATCAGTCTATCATGTCTAACGGCAAAAGGCAATGGAGGATGCAGAAATCGGCAACATAACCACAGCCTATGCCCTAAGAGAATGGTTATTTCCTCACTTGGAGCACCTGTACACTATACAATATGATCTCACACTGTAGGATTTAAGCATAAGATCCTCCTACTTGCTTTTATTATTATAATTCTGTCAACCAATAAACTAATTATTTTTATTAATGATGCAAGGAATTTCTATGTAGCAATAATATCATGGAACCAACACTAGATTTTAGGAAATCTTAGTCTTAATTATGAGGAAAATATGGGGAAATGTAGGCTAAGCAGCCAACCAAAGCCAAGCCCTTGAGTTTTAGCTTATACTTCAGAGTTTGGGCAATCTTTCAGGTTCAGAAGACAACCTGATACTAACTAAATTTGTATACTAAATTTTCTACTGTTAATAGTGGAATAAACTTGTGTTGGATGATTAATGGATTCGGTAGAATGTCAGTCTACAAACTCTTATCCTTTCTGAAAGCTCACCAGTGTTGTGGAAAAAATATCAGAGCAACAGATTCATCTCTCGCTCTGGTTGAAGTTACAGGCTGACAAAATGAATAGAACTCTTACCAAGTACATGTCCGCACAGACAGATAGATGCATCTGTACACAGATGGGCATGTTCACATGAGGGTGCTCATGCTCACACAGGGGTGGGTGCCACTTTTCTCTCCCCAAGTTCAAGAAGTCTGCATGTTGTGCCAGTCATCTTTGACTTTCCCTTGTCCTTCTCCTAGTCTATCTCTTCCATCTCCCTAAGATTATATAAATGACCATCTTTTGTGAGTATGCAAATTAAAGGCATCTTTCTAGCAGATTACCCCTCTGGTCCCCCAAGGAACTAGAAGTACACAACAATTGTGTAATCTTTTAACTAACTTACTAACTTGGGTCATAAAAGATACTTGTAAAACAGCATTTTTTTCCTTATCTCCTTCACAACCAGAAAAAAAAATGATATGAAGGTCAAAATGAATCTTTGTTAATTAGTAGTACTGCCCTATCATAGGTACCACCCATTGGCCTGGCCAGTTGCTTAGAATAACAACTTCTCAATGTTCAGAAATCAAGATGTTTAAATGATTTGGTTAGGCATTTGACAGTCTGGTTGCTTCTGGATTTGCAAAATTGTCTTCTACTTCTCTGATAAATCATACTCAATCATCTTGAAGGGGTAGGAAAATGCTGAGATCTTTTTTGTTTTGTTTTTAAAGCTTTATTGATTTTCAAGAGAAAGCAGACACAGAAATAAAGTAACTGCATTTTTGGACCCAACTCCAGAAATGGGTAGAACTATTATATTCTTTGAAAATATTAATCTATTTTTGTAGCAACTCCATAAATATAATTATGTATTTTATATATCATTTTTAAATAAAAATAAACTTATGGTGTACATGTTTCTAAAATTAAAGAAAGTTTTATTGAAAGAAATGGTAATTTCATATTTATTTTCTTCTTTTTCTAATGAGGCAGTATCAAATCTCTATACTTGAAACTGTTCAAGCACCATAGAATTATGAAAACTGATAAATTGGGTATTTTGTTCTGGCTACAGAATGAATTTTTTATGATAAATTAGGTTTTGGCCCGTGACAGGACAAAAGTTCCTCTATCTTATTTCAGTTGGAGCCATCTTTGGTTTTGCCTGAAACTGACTCCACTCCCCTGGCCTACCCTGCAGTGAAAATTCCCATGGGAAAGTATCTAACTCTGTTCAGAAAGAGGCTCAAGCCAAGCTCACAGCGTGGCTGTATGTTTCTGACTTCTGTAAAACTGCTTGCTTGCTTTACTTCCCTGTACAACTGCCAACCAGGATGTAGTTTTTCTGTGTTCTTTGCCTTTAAAAGCTCCCAGTAAAATGTATTTGAGGCCATCACTGACAGCTTAATGTAGACTCTTAATTTTGTCTGGTCTTTGGGCCTCTTTACCACAACATTTGGATTTCCCAGCAAGATCTCTTCAGGACAGTTACCAGTTTTACCAACCCACAGGTCTCCATGTGGGTGGGAGCATGAACTTCTTTCTAGGAAGTACCCAACCTGAGATGTTCCAGAGCTTCAGGAGAAAAGGTGTCTACCCTTGCAATTGCCCAGGCCCTTCTAACACCATTGTCTAAATTTCCTTCAATGAGAGTCACCTGGTCTGTCACCTCTGGAGATAAGTCTGGTTAAGGTGCCTTCTGTTTGTACATATAGGAGATGTCAGAGTTGGATGCTAATTCAGTGTCTGGGATCTGTTTGCAACATCACCAGATCCCTCTACCCCATCTTCCTGTCTGTTCAGGAGTATAAGTGCAAGGAGACAATCCTTAACTTGTTTCCTTAGTATTATCATTTTGTCCTGTCTTGTATGTCTTTGTGATCAGTCTGATACTTGTTTTGACTTAAGATCCAGAAAGTGAAACTGTGGGTAGTTCTGCTTCTAAATAGCTCACTCCTTTGGAATGCTTCCTCCATCTTTTCCAGGAGGTGTATAAAGACACGGAGACAGACTAGAGTGAATGTTATTTGAAAGGAGCCTTTATGAATTAGAGTGGCCCTCTTTTGACATTATATGGCCATCTGCAGGTACATATGATCACTAAAAGGCCTACACAGTATGACTGGTGTCACAGAAAATCCTGGTCACACTGATTAGTCTCTACATAGATGACTGGCTAAGTCTCTTACAACAGCTTCCCCTGTGGCCCAGGAACTGATCCTTTAAAGTTGGTATCAAGGTTCTGGAAACTAAAGCCCAAGGGGAAAGAGTACCAAACATTCTATCCAATAACGTCCCAAAGAGGAAGAACTACCCAACCCCCTGTCCCTCAAGAAAGATGACCCCATTGCAAAAGTCCTTTACTCTTATTCTACAACAATGGCACACCCAAAGTTTATGTCTCCCCAATATACCTACAATTGCTCCAATTATGCTTCCTACCTGAATCCAGCAGATGGATAAACTACCATCCCTGATTCCCAGGAGTCCTGACTTTATCCAAAGGATCTGAGTGAGAATCCCCCACCCTCATTTATAGTATATGTTTCCTTTTCAACCAGTGACTTGTACAACTGAAAGTCCCAGAACCCCTTTTCTCTTTTTCTCAAAGAAACCACAGGCACACATCTCTCTCCTCAAGACTGTGTTTTATGCTCACTAACAATTTGGGATGATTGTTAAGACTTACTGGCCATCTTGTTCACATAAGAAGAAAGGAACCACATAAAGTATGAAGCTAAGAAAGTGGTCGTGGGTCCAGACAGAGATCTCTGGAGGATAATACTTATTCAATTGACAGAGTGTTTCTGTCCAACTGCCCCCACTGAGATCATAACAGCAACCATGGCAAGCAGGTGCTAGATGCTTGCCACCAGACTTTCCTGGCTGGGATCTAAGTAGTAGCATGGAAGTCCATAAATACCAAAGGTAAATGAGGTCATATAGGAAAACTCAGACCATCCCACCAGGTTCCTATAGCATCTTCTATAGGTTTTAGTACCTATAGTACCTTTAGTACCTATAGTACCTTTAGTATCCACAGACCCAGAGCATGAGAGAACAGGTGGGCACTCAGCATTGCCTGTGTCACCCAGTCAGCCCCAAATACTAGAAAAAAGTTGGAAAAGTTAGAGGAATTCGAAGATATGAATAGGTCCCAGTTACTAGAGATAGCTCAAAGGTGTTTAACAACAGAAAAGTGATTGAGAAACAGAAGGAAGAGAGACCTACCAGGGTCATAGTGGCAGTCCTACAAGTAAACCCAGATAATTAATCAATCTGTCACAACAGGTGAGAAGGAAGCCAGGAGACAAGTAGGCCACCATTAGAGAAAGATCAGTGTGTCTGTTGCTAACAGAAAGGACACTGGAAAATGAATATGAATGTCCTAATTGGAAGAAGAAGAAGGGTCCAGTCAAACTATAGTAAGAAAAATAATGGGGCCCAGGTTCCTATGATTTAAGCTGCCAGAAACTTAGGGTAACACTTAAAGTTGGTGGCAAAGTAATTGACTTCATAGTAGAATCCAGGGCAACAAAATTTGTCTTTAAGAAACCCCTAGGTTAACAGATGAATCAAACAATTGTAGTCTAAGGGGTGACAAGAAAAATGGCCTACGACTCCTGGACCATCTCTTTTTCCATTGACCTGGGAATGGAGACAGTAACTCACTTATTCTTGGTCAGGCCTGATTACCCCTCTCCACTTAGCATAGACTGAAAGTCACTGTCACCTCCGATGATGAGACACGGTTATACTTACAGATACCCAGATAAAACTTGGTGTCTTGCCCTCTGTCAGAAAAATATCTCCTAGCTGAAAGTCCTGCTTCCAATAAAAAAAAAAATACTGTTGGAATATCTCTCAGATTTCCAACAAAGAATTTCAGGGGGCATGGACAGAAATCAAACTTCTGACACTGGGCCAACACCAAGTTCCTATAATTGTGCAACTCATCAGTTCAGACACCTCTGTCCATATTAAACAATACTCTATCAATAGTCAATGATACTGAAAGCAAAAGGGGGATTGTGGTTCATATTGTCCAGCTTAGAGGGCTAGGCATCCGGGTGTCCTGCCAGTCCCCCTGGAATACACCACTCTTGCCTGTGGAAAAACCTGGAATCTCAGGTTATAGACTCATCCAAGATCTGAGGAAAATGAATTCAGAGTGCTGAGACCATCCACAATATGTTTCCAAATGCATACACACTAATCAGTCTGATTGCTCCAGAGAAGCATGTGTACATTGTCTTGGACCTGAATGATGCATCTTCAGCCTCTCATTGACAGGGGTGAGTCAACCTATCTTTGATTTTGAATAGACAGACCCAGAGGGAGGTTACAGTTGGCACCTTACCTATATCAGGTTGTTCCAAGGATTTTTTTCCAGCCCTGTCTGATGAGACACTAACTGCTGACTTTCTGTCTTTTGGTCAGAGGTTTCCCAGGGCTATACTCTTTACAATATGTAGACAACTTTCTCCTCCTCCTTGCTTCTGAAATGGAAAGAGGTTGTATAAGAGCCACTGAGGGACTGCTGTAAGAGTTACAGACCCTGTGCTACAGAACATTAGAGGCTACCTATCTCTGTTACCAGTTGAAAGGAAGTAAAAGGAACCTGTCTCAGAGTAAGATTGCTGGTGTTCTTCTGTTCCCAATTCCAACGACTAAGAGATAGGTTTGAGAATTCTTAGGGGTGGTTGGGTATCACCACTTCTGGATACCAGGATCCACAGAAAGAACAAGGCCTCCATGCACAAACACAAACTGAGCCCCTAGTGTTCTGAGATTGAATAAAAGGCATTTGAGGCTTTAGACCGATCTCTGACATCAGCTCCAATCCTAGCACTTTCAGATATCTCAGAACTTTTTCATCTGTTTGTCCATGAAATAAAAGGCATTGCAAACAAGATTTTAAACCGAACGATGGGTACATGAAAATGCCCTGTGGTGTACCTGCCCAAACAATTAGACCCCGTGGTCATAGTCTGGCCCACCTGTCTAAGGGCTGTGGTGGTTACAGCTATTCCGGTGAAAGAAGCAGCCAAGTTAAGTCTGGGTCAGGGTCTTAAACAACTGTGCCTAGACACACTGAAGGGAAAGTCAGAACTGGGGTGGCAATCTGATAACACCTCATGCAGGTGAGGTATGCCTCCCAGGAACACCAGAATGCTGGCTGCCTAATACTCTGTGATCTAGTACCAGGCCCCATTCCTGGAACATCCTCAAGTTCAGTTTGAGAAATCTACCCTTCATCCTGCTACCCTCTTGCCTGATGATGAATTGCAGGTACTCATCTATGACTGTCTGGAGGTAATGTCAGTGGTCCAGGAGATCTTCCCAGCCCTAACAAACATCCTACCGAAAGATCCCAATGCAATGAACTGCACAGATGGGAGCAGCTTCATTAAAGATGGAATCAGGGGCAGAGGTGGGGGAGGGCTGCAGTATTTACTTTAACAGAAGCTATTTAGGCCCAAGCCTTAGGGCCAGGTATCTCAGCCCAGTGAACAGAACTAAGCACTTTGATACAGACTCTCAGATAGGGAAAATTCCTCCACCTTGTACACAGTCACTGTGATACTACTATTGTGCATGTCCATGGTATGATCTGTAAAGATGGCTTTTCATTGCTGGGGAAAAGGACATTAAAAACAAAGAGAAAATCTTGGCCTTCTTTGAGGCTGTTTGGCTTCCTCTGTGAGTTGCTATCCTCCACTGCTGAGAACATCAAAAAGATTACTCTTTGGAGGCAAGAGGTAAGCAGGCTGCTGACCTGGCTGCTGACAAGTGGCCCTAAGACCAGTGGGGCCTATTGATATTCTGGTGACATATACCAACCCAGTATTGCCTGAGACTCCATGGTATAACCAAGAGGAAATAGAGAATGCAAAAAAGGAAACAAAACAAAACAAAATAAAAAACCAAAAAATAAAAAATAAAAAAACAGACAGCTCAAATCTGGTGCAGGACACCAGAGGGAGAGATCATTTTCCCAGAACCAATTAGCAGGACTCTGGCAACTGACCTCCAGGCTTCTTTCATCTGGGGTTCACAAAACATTGTGAGTTTCTCAGACCAAGGTATGTTATACCTAGAGTAGGCAGCCTGACACAAGATGCCTCAGTCAGATGTCAGGTGTGTGCTCAAATAAATCCAAAACAGAGAGTCCTTAACCATGAAGGGGACAAAATGAGAGGTCAACACCCTGGCAAACTCTGGAAAACCTAGCTCACCAAGATAAGGCCTGCTAGACGATATATATATATATTTGCTAGTTTTTATAGATACCTGTTTTTGAAGGATAGAAGCATTCACCACCCAAAACCCAAACTAAAACCGTTCAAATAGCAACTAAAAATCTTCTCTGGTAACTGGTTCCTCAGTTTGGCTCCCCTTTGGAAATAGGGTCCAAGAAGGGCCTGGGTTTTATAGCCAATATCTCTCAATTAGTAGATTAAGTTTTAGAATAGCTTGAGAACTTCATAGTATATGTAGACCCAAGAGTTTTAGGTATGTAGAAAGAATGAGCATGATGCTAAAAGAAGCCCTAATAAGCTCTCATTAGAGTCCAGCAAAGGGTAAATAGACTTCCTTCCTTTGCTTTGGGCCCACTGAACATCATATAGGAGAGGTTTACCCCAATGAGATTATGTTTGGAAGACCCCTTCCATGGCTCAGAGACCAGTAGTTGCCAAAACTCTGTAACCATTCTTTTCTCAACTCATTGCAGGCTCTCCAATTCTCCACAAATGTTACTTGCTGGACTATTTGAGAGATCCAGCCAACCTCCAAGTTCACCACCAGCTTCTCCTTGTTTGAGCTTGGTGATGCTGTCTAGGTCAAGCTGGTAGCCATTGAGCACTGGAATGAACTTGGAAAGAACACTACATGGTGATTCTTCTCCACTTCTATGGCTGTGAAGATAGCTGGCATTATACCATGTATCCACTATACCCAGGTCAAGAAAGCAGAAGCCTTGAATACTGTCACCAAATGGGCTTTCTCCTAAACTATGAATTCATCAAGATTTAAGGTTTCATTAAGACCAGTGACCATACACTCCCTGTCTCTCTACCTCTTTTTGAGACTTGTGTTTTGCCTTATGGCAAATGGTCTTTTTCAATACTTATGCCTTATGAGTACATGGCCCAACCCCCACCATCCTCAGACCTGGACCTGGAACTGAAGGAGGCAGATACAGGGGAGGTGTTAGCTAGAGAAACTACAGAGCAACAACCTATACACTACCTTTACTGTTTCTCAATGATGCCCACTTTAAGTATCTGTTTAATTGGGATGTTGAAGTCTCCCACAAAGATAACCAAATTGGAGTAAGAAACATATAAAACTGTTCAAGACGTGAAATTGAAAATGGAAGCAATAAAGAAAACACAAGCAGAGAAAATCCTGGAGCTGGAAAACCAAGGATAAAGAACAGGAATGACAGATATGAGTATCCCAAATAGATACAAGAGATGGAAGACAGAATCTCAGGTGTGGAAGATTTGATTGAAGAAATTAGTACAACAAACAATAAAAATAAGAAATCTAAAAAAAATCTCCTCACTTACAACATCCAAGAAATCATGGACTCAATGAAAAGACAGAACATAAGAATTATAGGCATAGATGAAAGAGAAGACTCAGGACTCCAAGGACCAAGAAACATCTTCAACAAAATCATAGAAGAAAACTCCCCAAACTTAAAGAAAGAGATGCTGATAAAATTCCAAGAGGCTTACAGAACACCAAACAGATTAGACCAGAAAAGAAATTCCTCTTACCAAATAATAATTGAAACTCCAAATGTACACAACAAAGAAAGAATTTTAAAAGCCATCAGAGAAAAGGGTCAAGTAATGTATAATGGCGAACCCATCAGAATTACACCTGACTTTTCATCAGAAACTTTAAAATCCAGAAGAACCTGGGAAGACATCCTGCAAGCACTAAGAGACCATAGGTGCCAGCCCAGACTACTTTACCCAGCAAAATTTGCTATCAACATAAATGGAGAAAACAAGAGATATTCCATGACAAAGCCAAATTTAAACAGTATCTATCCACAAATCCAGCTCTACAGAAGATCCTAAAAGGAAATTTCCAACCCAGAGAAGATAAATACACCTAAGAAACCAAAGGAATAATAATAAAAAAAAAAAAACCGACTGCAGCTAAACCAAAAGAAACACACAACTACCACCTACATCAAAATAACAGGAAATAAACATCTTATGGCAATTAATACCCCTCAACATCAATGGACTCAATTCCTTAATAAAAAGACACAGGCTTACAGAAAGTATCCATAAACAAGACCCATCATTTTGCTGCATATAAGAAACACATCTCACTGATAGAGATAGCATCAGAATAAAGGGCTGGGAAAAGGTTTTCCAAGCAAATGGTCCCAGGAAGCAAGCTGGAGTAGCCATCTTAATATCAAATGAAATAGACTTTCAACTTAAGTTAATCAAAAAAAGATAGGGAAGGGCACTACATACTCGTTAAAGGAAAAACTCATCAAGATGACATCTCATTACTGAATATCTATGCTCCAAATACAAGGGCACCCACATTTGTACAAGAAACTCTTCTAAAACTTAAACCACACATCAATCCCCACACATTAGTAGTGGGAGACTTCAACACCCCACTCACAACAATGGACAGGTGATTAAGACAGAAATCAAAGAGAGAAATAATGAGCCTAACAGAGGTCATGAACCAAATGGACCTAACAGATATCTACAGAACATTTCACCCAAACACAAAAGAATACACCTTCTTATCAGCACCTCAGCACTGCATAGAACCTTCTCCAAAATAGACCATATAGTCAGACGCAAAGCAAGCCTCAACAGATAAAGAAAATTGAAATAGCCCCTTGTATCTTATCAGGCCACCATAGATGAAAGCTGAATTTCAACAACAACAGAAATAACACAAAGCCTATATTCATGGAAACTGAACAACTCTTTACTCAATGACCACTGGGTCAGAGAACAAATAAAGAAGGAAATCAAAGACTTCCTAAAATCCAATGAAAATGAAGGTACAACTTGTATACCCAAACTTTGGGACACATGAAAGCAGTGCTACGAGGAATGTTCATAGCACCAGGTGCCTTTAAAAAGAAAATTGTGACAGCTCATATTAGCGAATTAACAGCAAAACTGAAGGAGCTAGAAAAAAAAGAAGCAAACACTCCCAAGAGGAACAGAAGACAGGAAATCATCAAACTTAGAGCTGAAATCAACAACTTAGAAACAAAACAAACAGTTCAGAGAATCAACAAAACCAAGAGTTGGTTCTTTGAGAAAATCAACAAAATAGACAAACCCTTATCCAAACTAACTAAAAGGCAGTGAGAAAATACCCAAATCAACAAAATCAGAAATGAAAACAGCGAAGTAACAAAAGACATTGAAGAAATTCAGAAATACTTTAGGTCTTACTTCAAAAATCTATACTCCCCCAAATTTGAAAACATAAGCCAAATGAGCAATTTTCCTGATAGATTCCACCTCCCAAAGTTAAAACAAGATCAGATTAGCAAATTAAACAGTACTTTAACCCTTAAGGAAATAGAAACAGTCATTAAAAGTTTCCCAACCAAAAAAAAGCCCAGGGCCTGATGGTTTCAGCACAGAATTCTATCAGACCTTCAAAAAAGAGCTAATATTAATAATCTTCAAACTCTTCCACAAAATAGAAACAGAAGGAACACTGCCAAACTTGTTCTAGGAGGCCACAGTCACCTTGATACCTAAACCACTCAAAGACCAAACACAGAGAACTTCAGACCAATATCCCTCATGAACATAGGCACAAAAATACTTAATAAATTACTTGCAAACCGAATTGAAACTGCAATTTAATTATCAATTGTATTTATCAATAAATACAAACCATAAGATTGGCTGGCGGAGCAGCAGACAGCCTAGCAGGATATCAGTTGATGGGCCTAGCCCGCCTTAACTGGCAGCCTGATTTATCCTGGGAAAAGATCCCCGGAACAAGGGTGGCTATCACCACCTGTAACCTGAAGTCTGTTAAGTAATATAAGTTGTTATATTAGGTCAGTAGAATTACCACCGGCTTGGAGGGAGATTCTCTGTAGTTCAATGGGACTCGACAAGTCTGATGGCCCTGGATTGCTTGGACTGATGGCGTATAAGTTGCTGCAGTCCTTTCACTAATAATTAAATACAATAAGACCTTTTAATGTTTCAATGCTTAAGCCTTAGCTGGGCAGACTCTCATTTAGCTACTCTAAGTTAACCTAGATCACCTAATCCCAAACCTCCATGTGCCTATGATTACCTTCCAGCATTCTCAAACATGTTTATATGCTTCCATGTCTCCTGGTGGAATGAGCTAATCCTCTGTGTAAAACACAGGCTTCCTGTTCTAATATCAGGAAATGCCACCTTCCTATACTCTTTCTGTCTAGCAAATTGACCATCAGCGACCTTTATTAACCAATCAAGAGAATGCCTCAGAAGGGGCAGTAACCAGATCTCGGCATTGAAATCAGCCTATCAGACCTTTCCCAACATCAAATCCAAGAATATATTAAAAGTATCATACACCATGACCAAGTAGGCTTCATTCCAGGAATGCAGAGGTGGTTCAACATACAAAAATCCATCAACGTAATTCACCATATAAACAAGCTGAAAGAAACAAAACCACATGACCATCTCCCTAGATGTTGAAAAAGTATTTGAAAAAATCCAATACTCCTTCATGCTAAAAGTCCTGGAGAAAACGGGCACACAAGGACCATACCTAGAAATTATAAAGGCAATATATAGCAAGCTGGTAGCCAGCATCAAATTAAATGAAGAGAAACTTAAAGCATTTCCTCTAAAATCATGCACAAGGCAAGGATGCCCATTCTCCCCATATTTCTTCAACATTGTACTTGAAGTTCTAGCTAGAGCAATAAGACAACTAAAAAAGATCAAGGGGATACAAATTGGAAGTTAAATTATCCCTATTGACAGATAATATGATAGTATACATAAGTGACCCCAAAATTCCACCAGAGAATTAATATGACTAATAAACACCTTCAGCAAGGTGGCTGGATACAAAATCAATTTTTAAAAATCAGAAGCCCTTCTTTATACAACAGATAAATGTCTGAGAAAGGAATTAGGGGAACAACACCCTTCACAATATCCACAAACAATATAAAATACTGGGAGTAACTCTAATCAAGCAAGTGAAAGACCTGTATGACAAGAACTTCAAGTCCTTGAAGAAAGAAATTGAAGAGGACATCAGAAGATGGAAAGATCTCCCATGCTCATGGATAGGTAGGATCAACATAATAAAAATGGCCATCCTACCAAAAGCTATATACAGATTCAATGCAATTCCTATCAAAATACTAACACAATTCTTTACAAATCTTGGAAGAACAATTCTCAACTTCATATGGAATAACAAAAACCCATAAGAACTAAATAAATCCTGTACAATAAAAAAAAAACAAAAACATCTGGAGGTATCACCATCCCTGATTTCAAGCTATACTACAGAGCAATAGTAATAAAAACAGCATGGTACTGATATAGAAACAGACCAGTTGATCAATGGAATCAAATTGAAGACCGAGAAATAAACCCACACACCTATGGTCACTTAATTTTTAAGAAAGAAGCTAAAAGCTTACAGTGGAAAAATGACAGTATCTTCAACAAATGGTGCTGGTCAAACTGGATGTTGACATGTAAAAGAATGAAATTAGACCCATACTTATCACCTTGCACAAAACATAAGTCCAAGTGGATCAAAGACTTGAACATAAAGCCTGACACACTAAATCTAATAGAAGAAAAAGTGGGAAAAGCCTCGAACTCATTGGACAGGTGACAACTTCCTGAACATAACACCAATAGTTCAAGCTCTAAGACCAACAATCAATAAATGGGACCTCATGAAACTGGAACACTTCAATATAGCAAAGGAAACTATCATTTGAACAAAATGGCAACCCACACTCTGGGAAAAGATCTTTACCAACCCCACATCTGATAGAGGGCTTATATCCATAATTTATAAAGAACTCAATAAATTAAACACCAAGAAACTGAATAATCCAATCAAAAAATGGTAAATAGAGCTAAACTGAGAATTCACAAAGGAGGAATCTCTAATGGCCTAGAGACACTTAAAGAAATTTTCAACATCCTTAATCGCTAGAGAAATGCAACTCAAGACGACCCTGAGATTCCATCTCACATCTGTCAGAATGGCTAAGATGAAAAAAACCCCAAGAGATCTGCAGAATATGGCATTCAAAGATGTGGTCTTAAATTAAGATTTT
>CAJQZJ010031925.1:3931876-3943730 GCA_907164525.1 Lophiomys imhausi
CTGTTTTGTATAGAATTTACTGTTATAAGAGAAAGAACCATTTGTTGTAATGAAAAGAGAAGCTGTTGTGGGGGGGAAGAGGGTGGAAGGGTGGGACAGGAAGGGGGAATAGGGAAGGGTTTGTGACTGAGATGTAACTTGAAGAAAAAAAAATAAAGTACTTATAAAAAAAAAAGAAAAAGAAAAACTCATATGACAGCACATGCAGGTAAGGATGTGGAGAAAGGAGAACTCTCCTCCATTGCTGGTGGGAGTGCAAACTTTTACAATCACTATGGAAATCGATCTGGAGATATCTTAGAAAACTTGGAATAGCTCTACCTCAAAACCCAGCCATACCACTTCTGGGTATACATCCAAATGATTCCTTACCAATCCTCAAGGACATTTCCTCATCTATGCTCATAGTAGCCTTATTTGTAATAGCTAGAAACTGGAAACAACTCAGATGTCCCCCAACTGAAGAATGAATTAAAAAAAAAACTGTGGTACATCTACACAATGGAATACTACTCAGCTATCAGAAAAAATGAAATGATACAACTTATAGCCAAATAGATGGAACTAGAAAAGCTCATCCTGAGTGAGCTAGCCCAGACTCAGAAAGATGCACATGGCATCTATTCACTTATAATCGGATTTTAGCCATATAGTACAGGATAACTATCTTACAACCAACACACCAAAAGGAACAGGAACATAGACCTTGTTACCTGCTAGAGGGACACTTTGCCCTAATGGAGTTGCCATATAGGCCTGCAGTGCAAGAGGAAGCTCCTAACACTCATATGACTGTTGAACTGAGGGGGGCTGATATGTAGGGGCAACCCACTCTGGAGGAGTAGGATAGGTGGGAGAGGGGGGAGAGGGAGAGAGGGTGGGACCAGGGGGGGTGAAGAGAGGGGACTGTGATGGAGATGTAACTTGAAGTAATAAACAAACAAAAAAATGTAAACGGGGGCTGGAGGTTACTACTAAGCTTGAACACCTGTCACTGACCACAGAAACCCATTTAATGGAAAAAAAGACCTAAGCTAACTCCCACAAGTTGACCACTGACACCAAAGACATGCAGATACTTTCCCCCATGTGTACACGCAAGTAGTCCTCTATTCCTGAGAGGTGCAAGGGACCGCTCTAGCATACACACAAAGGCTTTCCTCTGACCTCACCATCCAGGCCCTGCATTTTCACTCTTCATGAGCACACACAAGTTGACCTCTGACCCCTGGAAGGTGCATGTGCCCTCCCCTTGATATACACACAAGCTATCCTTTGACCCCAGGGAGATGTACAGTCCCCCTGAGATGTACACTCACTACCTCTTAATAAATAAATAGATAGATAAATAAATAATATATAAAAATAATATGATAAGTTGTCAAAATTACTTGTTTCAAATGACTTTCAACTGAACTAGAAGCAAAACAAAACTAATTTTTAAACTTCAAATAGCAATAACAACAAGAGTATCTCAGGGCTTCTAATGCAAAAGGTAGTATCTTTCCTTAGAGCCATACTCAAAAGGCTTATGGAAAACCTTGCACCAGATCTTTACATCATTGTATTCACAGAATTTTGGGGGGCAAGAACTTCCTCAGAGTGATTGCTTCTTCCAAAGGTCAACCTCTAACTTTCACGTGTACCATATCCACTAGTTTTTAGCCTTGTTTGCCAAAATTTTATCCAAAAAGCTACTTGAGCTTAAAAAAATGTTTTGGTCATGATACTGCATTGGTCTAAAGCAGGGTTACTATATTGTTTCTCTAGCATGTTTTCTGTCTCTGGAGAGGTTTTGTTTTATTGCTGTTCATATGATGTTGGTATTGGCATAGAATGGGTAGAGGCCTGAGATGCTAAGTAACCTGTACTGTACATGACAGCCCACCCATAAGAAGGAATTGTTGCGTCCTAAACATCCATAGGACTGAGGTTAGGAAATCCAATTCTAGGGTCACATGCACACCATCACCAGCAAGAGCATACACACATACACACACCACACACACACATACACACATATACATACCACATACACACATACACACACACCATACACCACATACACACACACATATATATACCACATACACACATACACACACACACACACACACACACACGTAAAAACAAAATCTCTTTACTTTTAGGTTTAGAATCCCTGCTCCAAACATACAACATTAGAAACATAGCCAGTGTTGACCACATGTTCTAGAATGAGAATTATTACATGAATAGTGTTATGAATTAAGGTGATAACAGCAATCCCTGTGCTTGCCGTACCCATTTTTAATGACCCTTGTTAAGAGAGTAGGGAGAATATTGGCTTCTGTTTGTTTTTCAGTTTCCTATACTTGTTGGTGTTTCTCTGAGTGTTATTCCATTATTGATATTATGGATGTTAAAAGTTACCATTTCTTTTTTACAAGTAATTCTGATCTCCAGGAATAGCATAATTTCAATAGGTTTTCAGTAGAATATTTGTCATCTGGCTATTTTCAGAGCTATTAGGTTACTTCCAGTTGAAAAGGCTAGAATTATAAAACACATGATTGCTCACATGGCAATATCATTGAAAGCATCAACTTATTTTTGTCACCAAACTGGCTGTAGTTACTTTTTCTTTGACACAGGGTCTCATATAGCCCAAGCTAGCCTTGAACTTGCTATGTAGTTATGCAGCAGAGGCTGGCCCTTAAATCTTGATGCTCCACTTTCTATATGTTGACATTACCAGCATGGTAATGACTGCTTACCCTTTATAAACCATAGCAGGACAAAATGTTACTAAAGTGACCGGACATACAAAAGGATTTTTGTAGCTTTAAATGGAGGCTCCAAGATGACTTTGTAACCTTCATTTTCCTGGGGGATGAAGGAGCACATAATATCAAATCAGCTCTCTTGTTCCTTTTGTTTTATTTTTCTTTTCTACATGATATTTTTATTGATTTTTTTTTTGGAATTTTGCATCATGCACCCTAATCACATGCATTTTCCAGTCTTTTCAGGTCTGCTCCCTACCTTGTGGACTCACCCAAAATTAAAATAAAAATATTATAATTTGTGTTATCTATATATTCACTGGAACATGATCAAACTCTCAGTGGCCTGCTCCTTAAATAGAACTGAGTCTTTCCCCACCTTTACCCCTGCCAGAAGCCATCATTCGTGTAGAACTACACTTAAGCATCCTTATCACACATTTTAAGAGTTCTCGTCAATGGGCTCCTGTTTAGGCTGCTACTTTTTGGAGGGTGGGGTGGGGGGATAGGGGCTGTCACAGAAGCCTTCCATGTTCCTCTTTCTCAACTGTGCCTCTGCAACTATCAATATCACTGCAAAAGTAGCTTCCTTGATCTTTACATTCACACAAGCACGGGTCATGGGCTTCCATATGGTTTCTGGAAGCACACAGACCACAAACATGGTCCTTGGCTGCAGTAGGCCCATGAACCCAGGCAAAGCTTTGAAGGCAGTCCAGACCACGATTATCACCATGTTCAGTCTACCTCAGCTGACAGCACAGGACCCTCACATCAATATGGTCCCCAGTAGCAGCATGACTCAAAAACATCAAAATGGCTTCAGGCTGCAGCACGGACCCTGGAAATCCATGTAGCCTTTGGTGGTAACATGGTCATGTGCATCAACTCAGATTCTAGTCACAGGAGGAGTTTTAGGTTATTTTTGAGACAAGACTCAGACATGTAACAGACTGGCCCAGAACTTACTATTTAGCACAGGCTGACCCCGAACTCACTATCCTCCTGACTCAGTCTGCTGACTTCTGATATTATAAGCATATGTCGGGAAACCTGTCTTGTTAATTTTATAGCAGGACTTGTGTATAGAAGGTTGACCTTGTTTGATTTCATGCAAACTTGCCAAAAAAGGTTCTTGGCTATCAACATGGAAACATTTTCAAAATGACTGTGGACCAGAACTGCAAACATCACTCCGATATGCTCTTGAGAAAAGGCTTGAGCATCAGCACTGGCTTGACCAGATGGCTGGGCAATTTTCTATTGCATTACTCCACATGTGAAAGCTCATACAGCCTATCCCCCCTCACTGTCCTCCTCCTATTGTCATCTTTACTTCTTGACAATTCCCGAAAAAGTGACATGTGATTGTCTTCAGATCATTTTGAATGAGGGAAGTAATAATATTGATAATAAAATACAAATTCAGAGAAGACATGTACTTGATTCAGCAGTCAGAGTATTTGTGCACGGTGTTAAAGGTGTACAGAAGATGTATTAATCTTATTTCCCCCTTTCATTTTACATGAAAGTTGTCATTATTTGAATAAGAATAAAATGAACATAATTATGATAAATGATAAGTGCCCCCAAGAGTCAATACACTACTCCAAGGGAGCGTTGCTAATCAGCCAGTGCAGCAGGCTATGCACCATGTGTGCAAGCACCTCGGAGAGATGCTAAACTTGTAACTTAGCGAGCGTGGCATTTAGCTTGGAGCTGCTTCCCGCTTAAGGTGAAACAAAGGGTGAATCACGTGTGGATCACAGTAAGAAGCCCTGTCTTGGATGATGCCCTCTCAATGCCGTGTAAAACAGAAAATGGCTTCTATATCCCTAATAGCTCTCAGAGTCAGAGTATACATGCGGTGTTTATTGGCTGTTTATGTAAAATTAAATCAAGATGGCTGAGAGTGCTCTATACTTGTTTTATTTTTTTTTTTAGTGGCGAAAGGAAGAGAAAGAGAACCATTTAGCTTCCAGTTTATAAGCTCTGCCTTCAGTATTGAATCTGATGAACTCAAAAAAAAAGGTCTGAAGCCTCCATGCTCTTAGGGCTCTGATGTTCTCTAAATACTTTTAAGATTCAAGTCTTAATTATCAATAGATAAGTCATTCTCGATGCATTTGATGATCTCAAGACCTCTTACACAGCTTCTTTGTTAACTTTCAGACCACTTCTGATCTCTGTATTCCAGTTTGCAAGATCATGGAAAACAAGAAACTTGATCATCTTGTATTTCAACCCAAGTGTTTCTATTGCCCTTAAGAGAAGAGTTTAAGAGCTGGCAACTGCTCTATGTAGAAATATGGCTGAATGGCTACACCTGGGTTGATAGAGACTCTTGGGTGTAACAGTGACATTACTGATTTGGGGGGGTGAATGATGACTCCCATTGACATCAGTCATCTTGGCTCTCACTTCTGATGTTTTAGGTATGTCTGCTACACTCTCTATGTAGCTGATGAATTATTTACCACATATTGAGCATATACTATCTGAGATCATATGAAAAAAATAAAACAGAAGAGTCATACCCATCTGGAAAGTCTATCTTCTGCCTGACAGTTCAGAGAAGAGTTGGGGACACTGAAAGAGAAATATAAAAGGATGAAGATGAGAAAGCAGCCTTTCTCTCAGCCTTTCCTATTACCCACCACCGAGAATCTCTATTCTTATAGTCCTGGCCATAAACCAAAGAGGATTTGGTGATGTGTGAATGACTTCTGGAGAATAACAAGAGAATGGAAGGGGAAAGAAATATGCAGATTGCAGCAATTTGTAAGTTTGTAAGGATGCTGCTGTGTAGACTATAATGTAGAGACTCCTCATGACTTTGAATATCACAGGTGGCTGGTTGGCTCAACAGAAAGCCACCAGTGACTGTATGGTGGTGGCCAACAGAAATATATATAGTACAGCATGGCATCGATCTTACCTGAGGTATACATATGTGTGTGTGTGTGTGTGTGTGTGTGTGTGTAATAATAGTTCTTTTATGTCATTGTTTCCATGAATGTTAGAAAGGACAATGTGTCAAAATTAGTATGTGTCAAAAATTGTCATTGAACAGAAAATTAACTTTGAGTTTCCTTGTACCTTTGGCTCCAATAATGTATAAGCAAAGAAAATAAACACATAATTCCTCTACTCAATAATGATCAATAACTTAATTTTTCCCTTCCTTTCTTCTTCCCCTTTTCCTTTCCTAGTTCCCCTTCCTCTTTTCTGTTTTTCCCTTCCTTTCTTCCTTCCCTTCCTTCCATCTTTCTTTTGTTGTTTCTTTCTTTCCATTAGTCTGTCTGTGTTTTTTTTTTTTTCCCAACAGAGTCTCACGTAGCCCAGGATAACCTTGAACTTGCTATATAGCCACCAATGATCTTGAACTGATCCTTCTGCCATCTCCTCTCAAGTCCTGGTATAAGCATGTTCCCCCACACCTGGTGTGGTTACACCCTTTTGAAGTGTGCTAAAGGTGCTACACCCAGTCATGGCTGTGGCTTAAGTAAATGTAACAACTAAACCCAGTCTGCCTGTTGAAACAATGAAATTTGAGGTTACTTAGAGAATAATTTGCAGATGAGTGGTAATTGTTGGAAGAATTTAAACAGTTTCCCCAAATAGAGAGTTTTGGGAAAACATGATACCCGTCTCTTCTGCAAGAGGTCAAACGGTCACTCACTGAAATGAGATGGGACAACAGGACTTCTGAATGGCACACGTGGACCATAACACCCATGGAAAGAGGTAGGGTCCTGATGTAAGAAACTCTTACCCTGTTTTTGCAATCTAGATTCCAGTAGCCTCAATCAAATTGCATTTCATTTATCTTATCAATAATTTATTCATAGATGAGGACAGGAACATGTGTTGGACTTTAACACACTTCCCATCCTCACAGAATGCTTTCTAGGCTGAATGAGAACCTAAAGGAAACTATTCTGAATTCTTGCAAGAAAGGTACTATTCAAATTTGAAGAATAATTGTAAGATCTTATAGCCACTCATTTTTATGTATCATTTTGCTAAATAAAAGAGAAAGAATGGCTTGAATTTCTTCCTGCTGTTTTGGTAAAATCTGTGAATTTGTCTTCCTGAATTATTTTCTGTGTATAAGAAAAAATTCAAGTCCTCATCTAAGTAGCTTCTCAGCCATTTTTTCAATACCCAGAATTTAAAACTCACATCACTTTATTTACATATAACCTAGAAAGTGACAAGAAAAATTTTAAATTTATATATAAAAATAAGTCAGTTAAATGCATAAGGCAGTCCCCCCCTTTCTTTTTCTTTTCTGTAACATTAACTGAGTCTTCTCTAATTTGAATTTCAGGAGTTTCACCAAAAGTTAATATAGATCAGCTTCTTTCAAGAATGTATTTTCTTTGGGCAGTTTGAACAAATAAACCATGTTCTTTGTAACCCAACTGTATCTGAAAAATCTTAGTTATGGGATAGGCAGTGGGGAGTTCTTCACTATTATTCCACATATTGCTGCTGCTCACAGCCAGCTGAGGACAGACAGATCAAAACCTGCATTGTAGCCATAACTACCCATTAAATATTTCATTTCTTCAGAAATGTTCATATACAAATGTTTTTGGAAAATCAGGCATCAGTCTTCTGTGTTCCTACAGCTCATCACCTCACATTCTCATAAACAGAAACAACGATAACAAATTCTGTACAATATACAAAAATTGCCTCTCTTGATTCATAGTAGCTTATGATATTATATTTGCATGTTTACACAAATTTCTTACACAACTTACACAAATTTCTGTGAGATCTTGCTGTTGCTGTAACATTTTCTATATTCATGTATCCAATAAACATCATATGTCATATTTGTTGATATATTCTGTGTTTCTATGTCATTATAATTGTATACATTTCCTTGATTAACAACACGACAGCATTATAAACAGTTTATAATCAATTGGGTTTATACTCAATTCTAGAGCCAGTGATGACTTCATTTTTCAAATTAGAAGTATTTGAACGAGTTGAACAGAGAGTTTTGGCTATGTCCACTGATAAAAGCCTGGAGAAAGTATTCACAAAGCAGTCTGGCCATTTTAAAGTAGACAAGATAAATAGATAAATAACTGACTGCTCAAGATCACATTGCACTAAATTGAAGAGAGTTTTATTGTCATGCCAGGTAAAGCTGATTTTCTTGTGGAATTTAACTTTTATCTGTAAACCTGATGGCTAGTAGGCCATATAGATGGCTAGTAGGCCATACAGACAACTTAGTTTCAGCTCCTTGATGTTTTAACTTTAACAAAACTGACTGCTTTGCTCTTCAGCTCCATCTCCAGAGTCCTAACTAGAGGAGCATAATCTGAAACAATGGCCTCCAAAACTTTTAAATTAACAATTATGTTTCAAAGTACATATCAGAGGTAAACAAAAACTTGCTATAAAGCATAATTTTTTCGTCCAGTTTTGAAAGATAGGATGTTCTAAGTATAAAATGCTGTACTTAAAATTAAATTTTTGTTATCAACTCATGTGTTTTTGTAACAAATTACAGCAAGACAAATGCATTTCATAGTAGTATTTTCATACATTCTGTTATTATATTCTGTTTTAATAAACTTCCCTTTGCCCCTGCACTCCTCCATTACAAATATTTTCCATAGATTTTATTGTTGGTAGCATATTCAAGAATAATTGTGAAGGAACTACTGAAATTTCTTATGTATGATCTTCACTGAAACCACTTTAAAATACTACAAGTCTCCATAGTTACATAAAGATAATTACAGATGGATACTGAACTAAAAGTAAAATTAAAACTGTGAGACCCCTTGAAGAAAATACACTAAAATATCTCTAACATTGGATTAGGCAACAGACTCCTGGACAGGATACAGAAAGCACAACCCCAAAAGTTGAAATTGATTTAAAAATCTTCTTTTAAAAGAACAGCAAGAAAATAGAAATGCAAGTCATCAGCAAATATGCACAAACACCTGGCTGAGGAAAGAAAGACTGATGTGAAAACTTGTAAAGAATCCTGTAGGTCATTTGTAGAAGAAAAGAAGTCAACATTAAAAAATAGGTACAAAATGGCTCTTTCTCTTATAACAACAAATACAATACAAAACAACAGAAACAATTAGGCCACAATTATGAGAGTTATAAGGCTTAGCATACATTCCCAATGTCCAGTCCATACATATTTGGCAACTGACTTTAACGTACTACTATGCAACCATCTCCATGCGTTTAATGTTCTATATCCAGCACAGCTTCCATCCTAACTTGCGTCACAATTTTAAAAACATTTTCTTAGATCCAGAACACCAGGGAGTTGTTGGGAGAAAGAATATAAACCTAAAACTTAAAAAAAAAAAAGGAAGTGGATGGGGAGGTTAAGCGGGAGAGGATGGGAGAGTGGGAACAGAGAGGGGAGTAAGGAAAGGATTGTGATTGAGATATAACTTGAAGAAATAACAAATAAATAAAAAAAAGAAATCCCCCCCAAAAAAAGGTACAAGATTTGGGTAGAAACTTAACTAGAGGTACCTGACTGTCTAAGGGTACGGTGGTTTAAATGAGAAATGTTCTCCATGGGCTCATGTGTTCAGACACTTGGTCTTCAATGGGTGATGCTCTCTGGGAGGTAATGGAATGTTGAGGAGGGGGAGCCATGCTAGAGGAAGTGGACCACTGGACATGGGTTTTAAGGGTTCATAATCTTACCCTACTTTCTGCTCTTTCCTCTGTTTCCTTTGTACAGATAAAATGAGACCAGCCAGCTTCCTGCTTCTGCTGTCACAACACACCACACCTTCCCCATCATTATGGACACTGTCCCACTGAAATTGTTAGCTAAAATAAACCCTTTCTCCCTTATGTTGTATTTGCTCATATTACATTATTACAGCAACAATAGGTAACTAATGCAAATGGTGAAAAGACAGAAGGGTTGATAACTACTTCTGTGGGAAAAAGACAGTAAATCTCCATGTTTAGTGGGCTACATACAGTTCCTCTTTTGTAACTCTGTTTTCTTTGAGTTAATGATATTGGAAAAATATTTTTAATATTATTTTGTGTGTAGCACATGTGTATGTGTGAGGTGCATGTATATGTTTGTATGTGGAGGCTAGAGGTGTCCTCTGTTGCTCTCCATGTTGGCTTTTGAGACATTGAGATTGAAGAGCTCTGATTGGATAGACTGGATGAACAGTGATCTCAGGCTCCTGTTTCCACCTCCCCAGCTGTAAGGTTACAGGCAAGTGCTCTCCTCCACCCTCATCTTTTAAGTCAAACATGAGGATCCAAACTCAGGTTCCCAAGATCACGCGACAGGCACATTACTCACTCAGCCATATCCTGAGCATCTCTAAATTTTCTTTTAATTAGTGAACATGAGAATATTGGCACATTCCTTTAACCCCGGTACTCAGGAAACTTAGGCAATAGAATTGCCACAAGTTCGAGGCCAGTATGAATGTTAGTTTTATAACAATGGACACAAACTAGAATCATTTGAAATGAGTGAACTGCAATTAGGAAATTGCTTCCATAAAATTGGCTGTAGGCAAGTTTGTGGAATATTAGCTGATCAATGATTGCTGTGAGAGGGTCCAGTCCACTGCAAGTCCACACTTGAGCAGATGGTCTTGGATATTTTTTCTATTTTTTTTAAACATTTATTTATTTCTTCAACTTACATCTCAATCATAATCCCCTCTCTTCTTCCCCTCCCGGTCCCGCCCTCCTATCCTCTTCCTCCTCACCATCCTATGTGCTTTTTTTTTAAAATATAAGGTATTTCTTTTTCCCCCCAACAGCTCCCCCTTTTAGTCCAATAAATGGCTCATTTTCTTATAACAATAAATACAATACAAAACAATGAGAATAATTAGGCCACAATTATGAAAATTATAAGGTATAACATACATTCCCAATATCCAGTTCATACGTATTTTGCAACTGATATTTATATTCTATTATCTATCTATCTTAATGAGTTTAAAGTTCTATACCTAACTCAGCTTCCATCCTAACTTGCATTGCCAACTTAAAAAAATCTTCTTAGGCCTAGAACATTATTTTAATTCCTAAACAACTTAAAATTTAACTGTGAGACTGTAACTATCTAGTCCTCAACCACATCAGAGACCTGAGAAGCAGGATGAGAACAAGGGAGTAAGCAGCATTTCTCTGTTTATGCACCAGATCCTGCCTCTGTGTCCCTACCTTGAATTCCTGACCTGACATCCCAGGATGATGGTTGAGCTTTACTAATTATAAGATTTGAAATAAACTTTTTCCTCCACATGTTGGTTTTGGTCATAGAGCTTCATAACAGCAATAGAAACCTAACTAAGACAGTCAGCATGGAATACAGAGACAGTAACAGACCATCCAGAGCTATATAATACGACCCAGTTTTAAGAAATATTTTGTTTTAATTTGCAGATTGTGCAAAAGCTGGTTGTGGCACTAATTTGACCTGGATAGAAGTCTGCATTTACTGCCCTCAAGTACAGGCTCTAAACAGAACAACAAAAAAGTACCCCCTCATTCCATCTACTTAAAATTAACAACATCTGTGCCCTTTTATGTATTGATGCTTCAATTTTTCAATATCTGCATAGTCTAGTAAATCCCAAGCCAAGATATGTAATTAAAGTAGATCTGAGTAGGTAATGCCCAGAGATGCTCAGGGGAAGCAAAATCATCATTTCTGAAGAATGGACTCTCATAAAGTTTACAATAGCCAAGGAGGAACTCAAAATGAGTATTTTGAAATATGAAGGAAACCACCACAGAAAGCCTATATTGGTATCAGATATTTAAAACATTAGAGGAGACACACAAAGCAAAAGACCAAACAAACAAAAACAAAACCACAGCAGTTAAAGATGAGCAGGCCAGTGAAATGCAGCACTCAGTAAACGATCTTCCTCTGTAAGCCTGAAACCTGAGTTGGTCTCTGGAACCCACAGAAGAAACAAAGAATTGGTTCCCAGAAAGTGTCCTCTGATCTCTACATGTGTGCCACAAAGTACTGAGCATACACACACACACACACACACACACACACACACACACACACACACACA
>CAJQZJ010031925.1:3943740-3957223 GCA_907164525.1 Lophiomys imhausi
ACACACACACACACACACACACACACACACACACACACACACACACACAGAGGGGGGGATTTAGAAATACTAAGATATTTTTTTTTAATTCATGAGCATATGGATATGCCTGCATGTGTGTCTGTGAGGTCAGGGGACAATCTTGAGCACCATCTGCAGGAACACCATTCATCTTCTTTGAAACAGAGTTTTCCATTAGCCTGGAGCTCACTCATTAGGAAAGCTGACTGTTGGGGATCCAGGAATCCTTCTTCTCTGTTCTCCCATCCCAACTCCATGTTGGGGTAGGTTCTGGGGACCAAACTCGGGTCCTCTTGCTTTCAAATGAAGCATTTTACCAACTGAGTTCTCTAACTCCCTGAAACATAATTTCTATCTAATAGCATCTCAATAACTAAAATTATAAACTCAAAAATGGGTTAAGGCCAATGTGTACATAGTGATTTAGAAGAAAGAAGACTGAGAATTTAACACAAAATGGAAAATATAAACTATAAAATATTGATTACAATTATATGATAACTGAGATGAAATGGATTATACTTTACTCTTTATCATTTGATATTAGTTTCAGAACATAAAGAATAGCGAGAGGCATGAGGAGAGTTAAGTTGGTAAGCACTTAAGGAATCAGATTTCATATTCATTTGCTTTAAATAAATATATATTATATACTTTGAGATATGGTCCTATGTAGCCTAGATTGGCCTTGAACTCTCCATGGAGTGGAGGGTGACATCGAACTCCCAATCCTCCTGTGTCTGTCTCCTAGGTTCATGGATTACAGGATGTTCTACCATTTCAGTGAAGCAGTTAGAATACATCATACATTCAGAGTAGATAAAAATTTCAGCTAACTTAAAGCTATATAATTGGAAGCTACAGAAATTTAAAGCAATTCAAGTCAGATCTCAAAGGGAAGAAAATACATTTTACCTAAAAAGGAATAAAAATTGGTCGACTACAGTTAAAGCACATAAACAAGTAACACCACCAAAGTGCTGAGAAGAGAATTCTGGTTGAACTGAGTTGTTTTCTGACTATTTGGTTTAAAACACAGAAGTGAAGTAAAGACATTTTCATGAAAAGAAAAAACAAAACTTGTTCACTGTCATCAGACCCTTTCTAAAATCTGTGCATCTCTTTCTTGGAACCGGGTTTCATCCTTTTGTCCTCATTATGTTGCCTGGGCTTGCTCAAAACTTTTGGCAATCCTCCAGCCTCAGGCCCTCTTGTCCTGATTTTACAGAGTCTTGCCATGTCTAGATGAAGTGTGCACTTCTGGCAGGAGGAAAATAGTCTCAGTGGAAGACCAGGTGAAGCCACTAATACGCATGTGAAGAAGTTCAAAATCAGTTCACTGTGAAGGGAAAGAAAAAAAGAGAAATGTTTGATTTAAAATATTAAAAAGTGGGAAGAAGGCGCTCAGTCTAGAAAGAACATTTTCTGGAGAAGGATAGAGATGCCTGAGATGATGCTTCTTGGTGAGCCTGTCAAAGCAAACATGAACAGAGCTTCTTTATGTCTGCCTCTCAACATGTGCCCTGCTGTGTTATGCTGTTCTTTCCAAATAATAGAGGCGGGGGCTACCTTACTAAGGGGAGGGTCCTATTTCATCCTGTCAAAAGAAAGCTTATGTTCAGGTAGCTAAAGAGCTAAAGGGACATTCTGAGGTGCTCTGTATATACACTGAATCCAGATTTGATTGCCATAAGTAAGTGTAAGTGAACACTGTTAAAATCACTCCAGAGATAAGAGTTTCTCTGTTATCAAACGCCACCAGTATTATAAAGACTTTTTTTCCCTGAGGCTAGAGAGGTAGCCCAGTAGTTAACACTGGCAACTTTACCAGAGGACTAGAGCTCAGTTTTCAATATTCAAGTCAGGGACCTCAGAATAGGCTCTAACTTGAGCTCCAGGAGATCTGACACCCCTTTGTGGCCTCTGTAGGCAAAACCACACACATGACATATTCATACAGACACATAAACAAAATTAAAAATAATTCTTAATAAAAAAGATCTTAGCCATTCTGACAAGTGTGAGATGGAATATCAGAGTCGTCTTGAGTTGCATTTCTCTAACAATTAAGGATGTTGAGCATTTCTTCAAGTGACTCTCAGCCATTCTAGATTCCTCTTTTGTGAATTTACGGTTTAGCACTGTACCTCATTTTTTGATTGGGTTATTTGGTTTGTCGGTGTTTACTTTCTTGAGTTCTTTATAAATTTTGGATATCAGACCTCTGTCAGATGTGGGGTTGGTGAAGATCTTTTCCCAATCTGTAGGTTGTCATTTATTTCTCTCACTCCTGCCAGAATGGCTAAAAACAAAAGCTCAAATGGTAGCACATGCTGGCGAGATTGCAGAGAAAAGAGAACACTCCTCCATTGCTGGTGGAAGTACAAACCAATATGGAAATCAGTCTGGAAATATCGTAGAAAACTTGGAATAGCTCTGCCTCAAGAACCAGCCAAACCACTCCTGGGTATACATCCAAACAATTCCTCACCAATCCACAAGGACACCTCCTCAACTATGTTCGTAGCAGCTTTATTTGTAATAGCTAGAAACTGGAAACAACCCAGATGTCCCTCAACCGATGAATGGGTAAGAAATTGTGGTACATCTATACAATGGACTTCTACTCAGCCATCAGAAACAAGGAAATCATGCAATTTGGGGCCAAATGGATGGAAGTAGACAAGTTCATCATGAGTGAGCTAACTCAAACTCAGAAAGATACACACAGCACATATTCACTTATAACTGGATTCTAGTCATATATAGTACAGGATAACCATCCTACAATCAATAGACCCAAAAGAGCAGGAACAGGGACTTGGTTACCTGTCAGTGGGACACCCCACCCTAGTAGAACTGCCATATATGCCTCCTTTGCAAGAGGAAGCTCTTAGACCTCTTGAGACTAATGAACTGAGGGGGGCTGATACACGGAGGCACCCCACACTGGAGGGATCAGATAGGTGGGAGAGAGGATAGAGGGTGGGAGGATGGGACCGGGAGGGGGTGGTTGAAGGGGGGTAGTAATGGAGATGTAACTTGAAGAAATAAATAAAGGTTTTTTAAAAAAAGATCTTTTCTAAATTCCTATATTGTTTCATAGGGTTCTTCTCACCTCTCACAGAGGGGGAAATTTTGATTCCTGGTTTGTTATCCAATCATTTACTTCGCAATTATGATCCTTAAACCCTAATTTAACTAATGTTTCATTAAAGTGTATCCTTAATTCAACAAACCACAAATTAGTTGGTGGTACAAATTTAATCAATTGTGTGAAAATTTAAGTTGGAATCAAATGTAACAACTTAAAAATAAAATTAGAAAATAAATAAGGCAAATAAAAACATAAAATGAAATGCTAGAAACAATCTGAGTATATTAACAATCGCAATTAACAAAAATCAACTGAAGGCACTAGTTGAAGAACAAATTAGATGGGCTTATGTTTTGTGGAACTAAGCTGAGGCACATGACCAACCTATAGGATGTTCATATTGAATGGCCTTAAACTTAGGGCTGGAAAGATAGGACAGGAGAGCTGGATCGATGACCCAGCAGTTAAGAGCACTGGATGCTCTTCTGGGAGACCTGGATTAGGTGTCCAGCACAATTATCTGTACTCCAGTTCCAGGGGATAGCGCATTCCCTTCTGATCTCTACATGTACCAGGGATATATATATAGTGCTCAGACAAAATGTCAGTCAAACGACTCATCCACATAAAATAAAAATAAATACACAGAAATGCTGAAGGTAAACTAGTGAAAATGCAAAAGAAAGTTAGTACAGCTTTGTTAATATTGAACAGAGCAGATATTAAGGCAGAAATATTTTAACAACATAAACATAGTCACTCCTATTGATAAAATGTTTGAAATAGCTTTAGTTTATAGGGAATGTGGAAGCATTTTAAACTTCTCAATAACAGTAATATAATAAATAATATAATATAAGGTAAGGTAAAAACTTATGAGTTAACAGAGAGTTTAACAAATTTCAATATCTAGTAGAAGATTTTGAACATAACTTTTTTATAATAATTACTAAGAATATAGATGAAATAACTTCCCTGGAAAGTCTAAACGATTTTTAATTTTTTTTAAATCTGCTTTTGCATGTTTATGTGTGTGATTGGGTGTATGTGCTTTTGCAAGTATGTGGGAGTTCATGTGTGTGCAGTTATATGCATATTTTGTAAAAAAACACATAGGAAGAGATGATGGATGATAGATAGATAGATAGATAGATAGATAGAGTCAGCTTCTCAGAGAATTCAAACAATATATAGTAATTTATCCATATACATTACCAATGTACATTTTGGCATAGTATATGCATATGGAAAACAGAAGTCAGCATCACGTTCTTTTTCTATGGATTTCTATATAATATGTTGAGTTAAGGTCTATCATTTGAACCCAGAGCTCACAATTTGACTGGTCTGGCTTGTTTACTTATTCTAGCCAACTTATTCCCTGCTTCTACCTCCTACAAGCTGGGATTACAGATGTGTTGCCACACTCACCCAGCATTTCCTTACTTAGTACTGGGTATCCAAAGTCTGGTCTTTGTACATGTATGGGAGGGACTTCTAGTCACTGAGTTATCTCCCCAGGCCTCATAATAGATACTTTTGGAAACTTGCACTCAATATATTCTTAAATTTTTGTGAGATAGGAGAAAAAAAATAGCCCAGGATTCTTTCAAACTCTCTACCTAGCCAAGGATAGTCACGCACTTCTGATCCTCAGGCCGCTACCTCTAAATTTATGTACCACCACATCCAACTTTCAAACTAGAATCCACATAATATGTATAACAAACTTTTGTTAACATCCCAGATGTTAATAATTGATTATGTTCAAAACAAAACAAACATCAGCATATTTTTAAACATAATAGGATCAGGCTAGAGTTCAGTAATAAAAACGTAACTAATATTTTCTCTCATTTTCAATAAAACCATGAACAATCTAAAAGTGTTGTGTGTTAGACTCTCTTGCAGCTATCATCCTGTCATGAAATGATCATGAGCACTATTCTGAAATTCAAATTTAGAAGTGATCTTGGGAAAGAAGCAGAGCAAGAGTCATCCATTCAAGAGCTGTCATCTGCAACTGAAGTTTCATAGAATGGTATCTTGAATGCTGTTGCCCTAGGAATAGAAGATTCCTTAGGGTCTAGCATACATAAAAATTGTTTCTATACACTTTCTAGCAAACTTGTTCTTGCTAAAGTTAACACTCCATGTATACTAGATGTTATCATTGCTTTGAAACATTAATGAATGGTGTCAACAGCACTTTACACTGTTGGCCGCTTTCCTGCCCTTAAACCAGTCTACGACTCCCTTAAGCCAATAAACTAGCGTCCTATGGTTGTTGTTTTCATCTTACTTGGGAATTTCTTAGTCTCCTTTACATTTCATTATCTTTTTCTAGACCTTACATGCTGCATTGCCTTGGAGTTCATCCTGGTTTCTCCTTTGAGATGTGATATTCAATAAGTCACCCCCAGCCACATGTGGATGGTTATGCTCACCCCTATGTGAATTAAATAAAGTTTAAATTTGGTTTCTTAGTTTTTCAACAGCTATCTTTAAAGTGCTTGATAGTTCCACAACATTCAGTAGCAGTTAGCAAGACTCCCAAAGATTTGAGCACATTGTGATGTTGATTTTGTTTTAATCCATTTTAGTATCATTGGTTGCCTGAATATGAGATTGTTCTCATTGAAAATTTCCCATACAATTTTCAACCATTTGCCTTTCTCCATTCTCATTATTATTTCCTTTATGACTATAAGCTCTTCTACAAACATATATATTTCTAGCGAACCAATCTATGGAGAAAAGACAAAATTAAAATGAACATGAAAATTTAGCATGATTAAACCAAATAATAAAAATAAAATTCTTAAATCATGTGATAATGAATTTAAAGCCATGAATTTAAAACAAAATATGTAGTCTCATGTACTTATGCTAATAGAACAGGAAACCAAAAACTATTGTACTAATTCTTAAACTAAAGAAATCATCTAATAACAAAATAAAATTTAAAAATGACAAATGGAAGGATGATTTTATTTTACTTTATTATTTATAACAATGTATTTATCAGCTTCTTTCACTTTTGCTTGATCTGCTTCTCAAAGCTTGTCACAAGTGGATTGGTTACTGAGAAGAGCCTGCTTTCTTTTCCCTAACACTTCTTATTCTCAGCAGTCTGGCTCCCTCCCACCTGGTTTCCCTTCAGTCACAACCTTCTCTATTAGCGCTTTTCCAACACCTGATACACACTTTCAGTCCTTCTCCCAAACTGTGTTCTGATGTGTTTTTTTTTTTCCATATGATAAATTACATTTAACACAGCACACACTTTTGCAAAGTTCTTTGCTTTTTCTCTCTTTAAATTAGAATTTAAGTCCCATCACCCAAAGGACATCTGAACTTTCCCCTTGTAGCATCTAGAATTACTGGGATGTCCATGTAACATTTGGAGATTGGGGAATATTTGTTAGGAAAATTACACCAGTAGATGTGACGATGAGCTGCAATTATAGAAAAGTAAATGAAACTGCTTCTTTAGAAAATAAAGAATAGCATGTTTTACAGAAGAGATGTTAAAAGTCATGTGGATTTTTAACCATTTTATTCCAATGAAGTTGACAAATCCAATGGAATGAATATATCCCTTTAAAAATTATTATTTGGCTGGTTGACGAGATGGCTCAGTGTTTGAGAGCACTGAGTGCTATTACAGAGGACACAGGATTACTTCCCCACACTCTGGTTCACAACTATATGCAATTTCAGTTTCCAGGAGATCTGGTGCCCTCTGCTGACCTCTACGGGCACCAAGCATGTGCCGGGTGCGTATACATATGTACATTCAGTTAGAACCCTCATATACATGAAATAAATAATTTTTTGAAGAAATACTACTGTAAAAAATGAATTAAGAAGAAACATGCTGGGAAGAGATGATTACCACTTACAAGCATGCTTTCCTGTAGCCTGTCTCTTCAAGAAATGAACTCCTCTAGAAGACACCAGAGCCTCCTGTTTAGGATGACAGATTCCAGAAGACCTCTGGTGGTTGACAGGGTGTAGCTGGTCATTGCTCAGCCCCATGAAGTTCCTGAGCCTCACTCTGGAATTCAACAGGCACTGGTAGAACCCCAGGAGGTATAACGCCTTCCTCTGTGAAGGTTCTCCAAAGCCACTTCTCCAATACCCAGTTGTGTGAAGTGTCCAGTGCTTCACCCTTGTCCAGGAGGATGAACATGAATGGGCTTTTCAACTAAAAAAAAAAAAATCAAATCGTTCTTGCAAAGGAAACAATAAACTTAAATTTCTTTTAAGTTTAATTCTATGAAATATTTGAGGAATGAATGATTTGACTCTTCCATTAAATTCTTTCAGAGACGAGCCTAGGGAGAGTGACTTTACAACTCAGCCTCCTCCTTCTCTTCCTCCTCTTCCTTCTTCTCCTTCTCCATCTTCTTCCTCTCGCTCTCTGTCTGTGTATTATATATGATGATATGATGTGAATATGCATATTCATGTTTGTGAGCACACTATGACACACATGCATGTGTGTGTATGTGCACATAGAGACCAGAGTTCATAGAGTGACTTCCTTAGTTTTTTGAGACAGGGTCTCTCCCCGAACCTTGAGCTCACTCATTCAGTTAGGCTGTCTAGCCAGGAGGCTGCTGGGGATCCAGCTCTGTCTCCCTGGTTTTCTCTCTAGAAGGCAAGATCCAAATTTAAGTTGACATGCCACTCTTTCAATGGGAACAGATCCCCAACCTTCCTTTTATGTGGTTATAATCTTTGATAAATAAAAACTAGATTCAGACAATATAACCAAGGACAGTAGAACTGGATTTGATGATTTTAAGAGTAGGTAGGGAGATAGAGAAGAGAGAAGAAGAGAAGGATGGTGCTTCTAACACCTTAATAAAGTAGCAACCTTTTAGAGGTGTGCTTGTATTTTTCTGGAACAAATAACACAGACTTAAAACATTATTTACAGCTATAAAAGGAATGAAAAAAACTTAACTTAGAACTGGCTGGAGAATACGTAAAGAATGATGGAAGAATGTGCATTAAATGCCTATATATTTAGTGCCAGGAAGCTAAAACATATATTTTATTTCTAATGGATTGAGAAATGAAAAAATGAACAATTCATTTAGAAATTCTGAAATAATAAACAAATGAATTAAAGGTAAAGTAGATAAAAGTGACTTCCTCTAGATGGTGGGTCTCAGAGAGTGGGAAGTTGAGATGAGACACTGTAATTTTCCCTTTTTGTTCCTGTTATGTAATCCAGGCTAACTTTGAACTAAGAATTCTACTGCATCTGCCTCTTCAGTGGGTGTGACCACACCAGGATATTGTTTTAGTTCGTAACTTTCCCTGCACAGTTTAATCAATTCAATTTAAAAAATGAAAAGCTGAAAGGTGTTCCAGGTTAAGTTGATTAAAGGGTTCACCCTGACATTGCATCCTCAGAACCTATATGACACTGAAGAACTCGGCCTTTTCTCACCCCACTTTCTCTCCTCTGGGTAGATGGATCTTCTAATTTTCATTGTCCTCTCTATCCCTGTCCAATCTTCAAAGTTCCCACCATTGCGAGTCTCTCCCCTTGTTTCTCTTCTTCTCTCAGTGAAATGCAGTGGCTATCACTAACGTCTCACATCAGAATCATCTTTTCTGAAAAGTCTTTCTTGTTCACCTTCCTCCCCCATCTGTCAGATTGCCTTCATACCCTCCCTTTGACCCTTTTCTTGATTCTTATTTTGAAATGACATAGTTAGCACCCCCTGATTAATAAGTTTCCTGTGCTAGACACTTTGTTACATGTGTTGACCATTCATTCATGATTATTTCCACACCCTTTAACTAGCACAAAACATTTGTACAATAAATCATTATTGAATGAGTAAATGATTCATTGATGAGATAGAAAATGCACAATGAGAAAACAGCATTGGAACGCTGTATCTTAATGACAGCTACCGATCCATTTCTTCTTATATCTCAAGGCACTAGTAGGACTCAGGGCTTTTGATAAGTTTTTGAATTTTGGTTTTAATTTATGAGACATTTCCCCATTTGAGACAGAGCCCCGTGTATCCTAGGCAGGCCTCAAACTCAACATGTAGCCTAGGGTGACCCTAAAATGCATATCCTTCTGCATTCACTGCCTCAATGGTGGGATTACAGGAGCATATGACCAAACCTGGTTTATGCGGTGCTGGGGATCAAACCCAGAGCTTCTTGCATGCTAATCAAACACAATACCAACTGAGCTACATCCCCAGCCCTATAAAATTCTACCTCCCCCTTGTACCTCTTGTCAAAGTATCACTAGCTATGCTACAGTGAATTATTGTCCCGAAGTATTTCCTGCCTCAACGAAAGAGAATTACCAGTTTGTTATGGCTGTGGGCATAACAAGATCATTGCTGTCACAAAACAGAGAATGCTGTGTGCAAGTGCATTGCTTATGTGCATTCATACAGGTGATAAAGGAGAATACTGGCTGTCCTGCTTTATCATTTTGGCCTTAGTCCTTTGATTCAGGGTCTCTCCTAGAGCTTAAAGCTAGACTAGCAGCCAGCAAGCCCCAGTGATCTTTCTATCTCTGCCTCCACAATGCTGGAATTGCAGGTACCTACAACATGAGTGGCCCACACTTGGCATTTTATGCAGATGTTAGGGATTTGAACTAAGGTCCTCATGCTTGTGCGGTGAGCACTCTTATCCACTTATTCCTCCAACCCCAGCAATAGCACACTTAAACAAATCTCTATATGCAATTGTTTGCATGTTTTGGCTTTGGCTGTTACTGTTGGTGGCTCAAGTCCCATCATAGGTGTAATTGATTAGAAAGGCAGCTGACAGGGCAGGATGTAACATTGAAGAAATCTAACTCATGGTAATTGGTTGACAAGTCCAACTAGATTAGCTAGGCATGGTGCGTGCCTTTAGTCCCAGCACTGGGGAGACAGAGGTAGGCAAATGTCTATGAGTTCAAGGGCAGCCTGGCCTACACAGAGTTACAGGCCAGTCAGGGCCACATAGTTGAGATCTTTTCTAGAAAGAAAGAGAGAGCAGGGGGGGAGGGGAAGGGAGGGAGGGAGGGAAAGAAGGAGAAAGAAAAATAATCAACTAGACACTTAATAGCTGACATATAATTCTGATCCCAACTAATTACATAATATTCCAAATAGAGACAAAACAGCTTGTTGACTGGAAGCTGGAAATAAATGGTATCCGCGGGAACCGAAAGCATGACGATTAACTGTCCCATGTTAGTGTCAGTCTGGTGGTGGCAGAGACAAGGAAAAGGGCTGGAAGGGTGGAGTGAGGGCTGTTGGAAAGACAGGACCAAAGTTCCATTTCTAGCTCTGCTTCTACTTGCCACTCTCCAGAGAGCTCTTCCAATATCTGGTGCTCAGTTCACGTCTTCCTGTAGCTGGCACTCACTTTACCACTTTGTTGAAAGCAGGCTCCTCCTAATCTCAATAAATGTAAATCCATGGAGCCCTGGAAGGCAAGGATAGACTGAGCTACCTCTCAACAGACACAAGGCTTCCGGGCTCAAAATGATATGAAAATTTCTTGCAGATAGAATATAGTTACTCACATTCTCCTCAGAAAACATGTCTCTCTTGCCCTCATACACCCTTGTTTGGTACAGTCTTTTCAGAGATAAGTAATTAGCAACTCTTGTTTTTCTAACATCCCTTTTTGCTTTTTTAAAAATATTTTGAAAATAATTTTTCTTCAGTAATTTTATATAAGTCAGACATTTCTGTATAAAGGAAAATCTGGTCTTAGGAATACAAAGCCTTAACAACTATCTTTTGTCAATACTGATGAGGTTTTTATATCCTTTGGTTGATTCAATTCTCTTACTCTCATTATTTAATGTATATTATATACGTTATGATTGATAAAGGTACAAAACTGTTCTCATATTGTTCTGTTATGCTTTTAAATATGATCCTTCAATACTCATGAAAACAAAATTCAATGCTTTGTAATCTGGTAGACTCAAATGAGACTTCTTACCTGGCTTTTTGACATTGGTTTATTATTATGTAAATAAAGTGGGTGATAATTTGCTCACCATCTTGCTTCTCAAAAATAGGCTGTGTGTGTGTGAGCCTATAGCTCAGGGTAGCATTAAAGTCCTCGTGCTCCAGTGCATCTTGGGAGCACTGTCAGAGTGCTTGATTACTTTACCTAATGGGCTCTTGGATGGATGCTGACATGGCAGCTTGTAGCTATACATTAGTGCTGCTTGTGGTAGAGCCAATTGCTGCCTGACCTCTCCTCCCAGCAGAGGCAGTGAGGTGCCATCTGTACATCTTTTAGTCACATTAAATCACATCACTTAAAGGCACTCTGAATGTGAATGAGTTTATCTTATGCTTAGGAGCAAAATAAGCCGAACTTCTGAACTACAAGTCCTACTCATTCACACTCTCCAATTTTCATATTGCTTTAATTTTTCCTTTTCTCAATGGGTAATGACACTGTCAGAGCTGGTATCTGGTCAGAATTTTCTATTTTCAAAGCTAAAATGCCATTAAAGCAAAAAAAGTTCACTGAAATAACTTAAACTGCCTATTTATATGCCAATTAGGTCTGAAGGTTGGAGGTTGAGCTATCTTCCTTTTCTAGATATGGATATTTTCAGACCAATATAGCCAATAAGCTGCCTTGCCAATATATGCTCAAGGAAAGGCTGGGGAAACCCAGGATACATGTGTAATTCTGAAGGAAAAGAAATGAACTCAACAAGTCTATAGCGGATCCCCTTTTGGGCTAGTGGGTGTGTTTAGGCCTAGGTATGTGCATACTCTGTGACCAAGGGCACAGAAATTTGACTTGATCTTTTTCTCAGAAATGAACACATTAATAGTCTATAAGGCAACCAGGCTATGGTGCATAACTTTAATCCCAGAACTTGAGAGGCAGAGGCAGATACATCTAGGAACTCAGGGCCAACAGAGTGTGTTTGGTACAAGCAGGGCTACAAAGGGAAACCATGTCTCAAAAAAAAAAGTCCATAAGGCCAATCAGAATTCTGATTCATTTCATTTATTTGTTTTTCTTTTGCAGTGAATGGGTTAGAATTGTCTCTTTGAAAGAGACATGATTATGAGCATGCCAAAAACTGCAGTGTCTGTCTTAATGATGATACAAAATGAGTCTTCTCAATAGGTGAAGATGAGAGCCTTCACAACAAAACTCAATGGGTTAAGAGTAGAGCTTCACAACAGAGCTCAATGGGTGAAGACTAGAGCCTTCATAACAGAACTCAATGGGTGAAGACTAGAGCCTTCACAACAGAACTCAATGGGGGGTGAAGACTAGAGCCTTCACAACAGAACTCAATGGGTGAAGACTAGAGCCTTCATAACAGAACTCAATGGGTGAAGACTAGAGCCTTCATAACAGAACTCAATGGGTGAAGACTAGAGCCTTCACAACGGAACTCAATGGGTGAAGAGTAGAGCCTTCACAACAGAACTCAATGGGTGAAGACTAGAGCCTTCACAATAGAACTCAATGGGTGAAGACTAGAGCCTTCACAACAAAACTCAACAGTAAGAACAAGATTTCTGAATTCCTGGACTTAAAATTACATGACTGTATTCAAATGCTTTATTTGCTTCCTTAACTCAGTGGTTCTCAAACTGATCTCTGATATGCCAGCTCACACATGACTTGAGAAGTTACTAGAAATCTCATTCAAGAGCCCTGTTCCAGAGATTCAGAACCTTTGGGAACAGGGATAGAAGACTCAACAGGCCTTCTAGATAATTCAGGTATGTTATAAACTGGGGTAAAAAACGGGGCTGAGGAGATGTGTCAGTTCTTCCCCAGAATTCATGTAAAAAGCCAGGTGTGGCATTATATGTATGTGTTTGTATCTTTGGACATAAGATCACATGGAGTCTGTATTGGTGAACACCACTTTCAATGAGAGAACTTGTTGCCAAAAATAAAGGGTTTTGGGTAAATGGGTGATGGAAGAAGACATCTAATACCTATGCCTGGTATCTACATTTACATAAATGTAGGCGCATGTGTGTATGCATGAACACACACACACATAGCAGGAGAAATTTCACAGCTCTATTGATCAAGAACTATATAAAATTTGGTTTTAAAAAGTTCTCACAGAATCATGTCAGGGATCTGATTTTGAAATGGGAGACATCTTTTCTCTCTAGTCTTAGATCATCCCAGGATCAACCCAGAATGAACTGAGTCACAGGCTGTTTGGATAGGAGTGATGAGCTTCAGCGGGGGTTATCACCACCAGAACTGCCACAGTGTGGGAGCTGGGGGGCTGCGGGGCTGGGGAGCTGGGGGGCTGGGAGGCTGGGGAGCTGGGGGAGGGGGACAGTGGGGGACTGGGAG
>CAJQZJ010031925.1:3957323-3976612 GCA_907164525.1 Lophiomys imhausi
CTGGGGGACTGGGAGGCTGGGGAGCTGGGGGGCTGGGGAGCTGGGGAGCTGGGGGGCTGCACTGGCGGTTTCCTGATACTGTGTGTCAGCTTAAACAGGTCATGAAAAGTTACAACTGTTGAGTTTTAGGCTCCATGACTAGTTTAGAAGAGAAGGTCTTCTCAAGGGGAAGGCTAAGTTCTCAACTGCACTCTTTCTCTTTGACTGGAATCACTCCAATTCACTTCAGCACAGGAAGGTGATTTTTTTTCTCAGTTGACTTAATGTTGGAAACTATGTCATGAAAGCAGAAATATGGCCAGAAACTAAAGCTAGTATTATTACAGTAGTATGTTTGCTAACAAAGAATACAGAGGCCAGAGAGATGCTAAGCTGTTCAAAAGCATGTCCTGCTCTTGCTAAACCTATGTGTTTGGTTCCCAGTGCACACAATGGGCAGCTTCCTATGCCTAAAACCCTTGTCTGGCTGATAATTCTGGCCTCCACAGGTACCTAGATTCTTGTGTGCATGCCCACACATACACATAATTAAACATAACAAAAATAAATATTTTTTAAAAGGAATATGTAAAAAAAATAAGGCTAATTAAATTATTTACCCAGTATTTATATTCTTTTTAATTGGTTTGTGGCTGTTAATCTTTAAGCAGACATTATAAATGAGCACACAGGACACCACATGGATTTTAACAAGCCTTGGCCTGAATTGTGCAATCCTAGCCCATCTAAGCTAGCTCTTAATTCTATTACCCAAATATGACCCCATATATACATACGTCCCCTTGGACTGCCATTCTCCACGATATGCCGATGTTCCTGGCCATGTGGAATAAGGTTCCTTTTTCTAACCCATGGTGTGTGCCTCCTTCCTGCTGCTTCTGGCTGGAATGCTTCTTCTTTCTCTGCTGCTGGCTGAAATCTTTTAATCCTCTGTCTAAAGCACAGGCTTCCTGCTCTAATCCCAGGAAGTCCCACCTTTTCTGTCTTTGCCCAATCTCAGGCCTCGGCATTTTATTTAACCAATCAGAGTCAATATAAGTAACAGACAGCAAACAGGACCAATTAACATTTAGAATGCTTAACTCTCCCCCAACAGGAATACAAAGTGATAGCTGGAAAGGTGGTTCTTTGGTGAAGAGCACTGGTTGCTTCTGCAGAGAACATGGATTGGATTGCTAGCACCCACATGGTGGCTCACAATCATCTGTAATTGCTGTTTCAGGGACCTCATGTCTTCTTCTGGTCTCTGAGGGCACCATGCATGCAGGTGGAACATAGACATCCATGCAGGAAAACAACATACACCCCTTTATCCTTCAGTGGCTTTTGCTAGTTGTTATGTCACCATAAAGTAAAAATTAATTAATATGTTTATGAATGAAGACATTTTCATGGAAATGCAATGAACCATCCCTTTGTTGTTGTTGTTGTTATAACATAAGACATCATGGTAGGCACACTGCTAATTTGGAGCATTCTTAGATTCTCAGGATACCTTCTTCTGAGAGCCTGTATTCTTGGAAACACAAAACCTACAATCTGGAAAATTATTTCCATAATTATGCAAATAACATATTTTTGTAAGTCTTTTATAGTTAACAAGTTTTGGTGTAACTGCCAGCAATTGCTTACTAGTTGTTCAACAAACAAATATATTAACATAAAATAACTTTTTTGTAAGGATATTGATATAATATGTAACAATAGATATTATTACATATTATTTGAAGTCACTGTTTATAACACATGAGTCTAACACACACACAGAGTAGAGGTTGTGCGTGCACTGTGACCTGTAAAAGTAACTTTTATTCTCCTGAAGTAATTGTTGTTTCCGAGGCTTACTGCCTCCATCTGCTAAGATAGGCCTAGTCCTGGAGCTTCTAGTCTCCTTACAATCTAATCTAGGCCTACAATGTTTTCACCCTCTAAGACTTACTTCTGAAATTGTTCCCTCTTTCTAGTTCTTTCTGAACTCTAGCTGGCTGGTACAACTTAACTGTTGTGGACCAAACTCCTCTCCAAAATAACTGATTCAATATGACTTCTCTCTAGTCTCTGACTGAATTGCTCTTCTTGGCCTCAAACTAACTCTAGATATCTGTGCTAATCTTCTGGCTCCTTTTCATTCTCTGGTTAGTTCTGTCCTTAACTGTGTTTAGCATATTCTGTTGTCAACCTGTCTCTGTGAAACTCTCCTAGTAAAACTGCCTCTGAATTCCATGAACTGAACTGCTATGAACTCAACTTCAATGCACTGTCTCTCAACTGAACTGACTGAACAGAACTGACTAGAACTCAGAGATCTGCGTGCCTCTTTCTTCTCAGTGCTGGGATTAATGGCGTGTGCCACCATGTCTGGACCTAAGCTTTTCTTTACTTGAAACTTGCTCTATACCAGGCTGGCCTTGAACTCAGAGATCTGCTTGCTTCTGTCTCCTGAGATTAAAGGTGTGACTGCATTCCAGCTGGATTGCATGGACCTAGAAGATCTTTGGATGTTGATCTCTTGCCATAGCAGCCATGTTCTGAATTTAAGTTCCTCTACAGTGGTCTATATAGCTTTACTGGTTGTGAGCTTTCCACTGGGAGGGTAGTTAGTGTATTATGAAGTCTCATTTTCCATAATTACATGTATGCTCTGAAGTTCCATTAGCACCTAACAGTAATTCAAATCAAAAATTGTCTGGAATAGAAAATAAAGGTAAAGACCCTGATTGAATCAAAACCTATTACTTCTGGTTTTACTTACTGGCTACTGAAACAGCTAAACACACAAAATCTATTATCACTCCTACTGTTCATTTGTATGTTTTTTTTCCCAAGAAAATAGCAGCAATAAGCAAGCAAATAAATAAATAAACAAATAAATAAATAAACATGAACTTTGATGTCAAACAAACGTTTGTTACCTAGTTGTGTCAAAACTTTCCAGCCTGCAGGGTGTTGAATGATGCATACATTTTTGATGTTTTTTAAAAAATTTTTAAATGTAAAATGAGGGTGACTGATATGCACATCTGAGGGTGCTGTGAGTCAGCAAGAACATGCAGGTGAGGAAGGTAGGCTCTTCCCCACCAGGTACACAGAGATCGCTGAGATTTTTGCTTATTTTCTTTCCCTGTCCTTCATAAACAGTCAGAAACTGAATGCCTTGCAATGACGACCATAACTGTCTCCAATGACCTTCAAAAATGCAAGCAGGTGTGTCTGCAGCTTTGGAGCCTAGGGTTGGTGTAGCTCTTCAGGGTGACTATCACAGAAAACCTTCAGTCAGAAAAGCTACACAAGGTCAAGCCAGACAAAAGTCCCGCATGATTGATTGGGGACTTGTGAAACTCCACCCCTAGCTGAAGAGCTTTGACAATTGATGGTTGTTAACATCAGAGAGAGTTGTTTTCAGCCTGTAATGTTCCCATGGATTGCCCATGCTAGCATGTCTTAGGGTGTCCATTGCTGTGAAGAGACACCATGACCAAGGAAACTGCAAAGGACAACATTTAATTAGGGCTGGCTTACAAGTATGAGAGGTTTAGTCCATTATCGTCATGGTTGGAAACATGGCAGCATCCAGGCAGACATGGTGCTGGAGGAGCCAAGAGTTCTACATCTTGATTCAAAGGCAGCCAGGAGGACACTGGCTTACTCAGGCAGCCAGGAAGAGGCTCTAATTCCACACTGGACGTAGCATGAGCATAGGAAAGCTCAAAGCCCACCCCCACAGCGACACACTTCCTCCAATAAGGTCACACCCACTCCAACAAGGCCATGCCTCCTAATCGTGCTTCTCCCTGTGGGCCAAGCATTCAAACACATGCCTCTATGGGAGCCTTTCCTATACAACCCACCACAGAGCAGAACTAATGGACTCAGTGGGTAAAAAGAGGCCAAGGAGATATTGTACAGGTGGGTCTGGAAAGAGTTGGAGAGAGAGAGGAGTGGGACAAGTAGATATTATCAAAATACATTGCGTATACTTATGAAATTCTCAACTAATAAGTAAAAAGTAGATAATGGGGCTGAAGATATGACTCAGAATATGGCTGTTATTCCAAAGGACTTGAGTTCAGTTCTCAGCACCCATTTAGGGCAGCTGATGTCCACCTGATACCCTCCACTGGCATCTTCTTTCTCTCACATACACAGCCATATATTTGAAAAAAATTAAAAGAAAACTTTTAAATGTACACATTTGATAAAAGAGGACATGAAGTTGAGAGGGAGATATGGTGAGGGAAATCTGGAAAAAGTAGGGAGAGAGACATGAGGAGGGGATATCATCAAAATACTTTTGATACTTGTGTGAAAACTTCAAATAATAAGTAAAATAATCATATGTTTAAAACAATATTTCATATCTGGGATAAAAGAAAGAGCGATTTCCTTCATTCCTGGATCTGGTAGGTGTTATCACCTCTTTGAACCTCAACCCACATTATATTTCCTCTTTTTCTTTCTTTTATACAGTGCTAAATTCTGCTGACCTGGACTTTACTTCCTATCTTTGTGCTTCTCCACACTGTGTTCCTTCAGCTGTCCAGAGTGTTTTCAATATACTGTCTACTGACTCTCCTTTCTATTACTATTCTTGGTTCCTGACTTCAAAATTAAGAGCCTGTCTCTTCTGGAAATTTGCCACTATTACAACATAAAACATCTGTCATCATTATTAAGAACTGTTGATTAGTTACATTCCCCTGTCCTTTACAAATTATTTATACCAAAGAAGCAGAAAATTAGAAATATAGACACAGTCAGATATTGTGGGGATGTACAGGCTTCGCAAACCCCGTGCAGTATGCATGCCTGTGTTCTGGGACAGCCGTTCTGAAGAGCTGTCTGGCTGACTTAGCCAAATCAAAGATGTCGCACCATAGCTTGGTGTTTCCACTACTGGATATAGTTACCTACCCAGGTTATTCCGAGGACATTCCCCAATAAGCACATAAATGAATTTTCAAATAAGATTTAATTTTTTATTTTTAATCATGTATATATTTGTCTGTGGGTATGTGCATACCAGTGCATTGCCTGTGGAGGTCAGAAGAAAGGCTTGGGTTCTTTGAACCTGAGGTTCCAGGCAGTTGTGAGCCACCTGGGTGCAGAAAATCAAATCAAGAGCCTCTGTAAGAGCAGCAGGCGCTCTTAACCACAGAGCCATCTCTACAGTCCACACAGGGATGCGTAAAATGATGGTTATGATGGTGTTACTTGTAGTACACAGTTGAGAGAAATCTCTGTGTCCACACCTTGAAGATCAGATAGGGCGATGCAGTAGCTTGCATGGCATGCTGTTTGTTACAGAACTCAGACATGATAGAAGCAGCCAGACAGGCGAACACCCAGAGACTCGAGGGTTTTGTGATAATGCTGAATGGAAGAATGAGGACAATAATTCACCACACTCTACCACTTATGAAATTTGACGAGGCATGCACACAAAACACTAATGTACATTACCCAACACATGTAATACAGTCTGGAGATGTAGCTCAGTGGTTGAGCGCTTGCCTCCTAAGCACTAAGACCCACATTCCATCTCCAGTACTGAAAAAACAGAAAGAAAAAAAAAAAAACAAAAAAAAAAAAAAAAAAAAAACAAGTGCTAAGCCTATTCCAATGCTCACATTGATGGGGGAAGATACGGATGAGAGTGAAGATGTGGATGGAGAAAAAAAAAAGGAAAGGAATAAAAAAAAGTGAGGTTTAAAAACCCAAATGAAATTCCTACAAAACCTTTCAAGGAATGTATATTAGTATAAAGGTATTGGTATAAACCCAAAGATTTTAAGATTTCACCACCACCGTGCCTTTATATCACAAAGAAAGTACTAGTTAGCAGATTTTGAGAAGGGATAACCTGGAAGCTGTTACCCAAGGATCACTTTTATTTTCTCAGAAAAACAAAATGCAAGTACCCAGGACTACATCCTATCCTCCTCCCTGAGTCAATTGCTTGTCATGCAGGAAGAATATTCTAGAGAAGGTCTAAAATCAGAACCCATCATTCATGGACTTTTTCCTTTTCTGATCCAAAACAAGAAATAAAATCCAGCATCTCACCAAAAGAAACAGGAAATTAGAAACAGTGAAACAATTATTGGCCTCACTGACCCAATAATAGTCCTTTTAAATGTTTGAAGCAAAGTTAAGGTACCCAGGCACAGAATACACCCACAGGGAAGCTATAGTGATGGGAAGTGGAAAAGAAAATCTTAAAAGTCACAGGATACTTTAAAGGCCATATTCCTGAATCACATGGCACAGAATCAACCCACTGTGAGTTCCTCTTGTGCCCATGGGAAGGGGAAGGGCAGGAGCAAGGCCATTTCTCTCCCAGTCTATCCACTCCTTAAGTAGCAGAATAGTGGCCATTACCAAGTTGTAGGCTCAGCACTCTGTTTCTTCATCCACAGCTCCATTCCCACCTTCTGGTTTGGTGTGTGGAGCCCCCAAGCCTGTAACTGCCTAGTCTCTGAGGAGAGGCCCTTATACTTTGAGCATTCTGTGTAAATCACCTAGCAGACTTGTAAATTAGTCTCTTCCTTGAACTCACCCTCCTCAGAAAGTCTTCCAGTTTTAGTCTCAACAACATTTGTCAAATGACATTGGAATTTCTCTTTAAGGCTGACCTTGAATGTCAGAATCTAATATACAACTGTAAATGTTAAATGCCCTCGCCTTCATTCCTCCTTTTATCCCTCCTTTCCTCTCTCCCTCCCTACCTCCCTTCCTCCTCACCCCTCTTTCTTTCTTTCTTCCCCTTCTTTATCACTTTATCCATACTAGACAAGCACTCTTCTCTTGAACTACATTCCCAGGACTCTTCTTGTTTTTATTTTTTAATTATTTTAATGTATATGTTAATTTATTCACCTCACATCCTGATCCCAGCCCCCGCCAAGAGTCCCCTCTCTCATCCCTTCCTCCCTCCCTGTTTCCTCAGAAAAGAGGAGTCCCCTCCATGCAATCCCACCCCAGTACATCTACTGGCATAATGGCCCAGTACATCCTCCTTCACCAAGGCCAACCGCCTCAGACCTGCCAGTAGGGAATGATCAAAAAACAGGTATCAGAGAGTCTATGTCAGACACAGCCCCCCTTCATTGCTCCATTTGCTTGGTGACCTGCATGACAGCATGACGACCAAGCTCCCCACCAGCCACATATATGAAAGGGGCCTAGGCCCAATCCACTCACACTTCCTGATTGGTGCTTCAATCCCAGGCCACCTGGCTCCATTGGTCTTCCTGTGGAGTTCTTGGCCCCTCCTGGTCCTTCTACCCTTTCCCCCTCTCTTCTACAAGATACCCTGCTCTGTGCCTAATGTTTGGCAGTGAGTCTCAGCGTCTGCTTGGGTCCTTCCTCTGCTACATGGAGCTTCTCAGAGGACAGTTATGCTATGCTCCTGTCTGTAAGCATAACAAAGTATCATTAATAGTGACAGGGGTTGCTTCTCCCCAGTGGAGTAGGTCTCAGGTTGGGCCATTCAATGGTTGAACATTCCCTCAATCTCTGCTCTATCTTCATCCCTGCACATCTTGTATACAGGGTAAATTTTGGGTTGAAGGTTTTGTGGGTAGGTTAGTGATCCCCTCCCTCCACTAGAAGTCTTACCTAGCTAGAGGGAGGCCTCTTCAATCTCCATATCCCCCATTGCTAGGAATCTCAGCTAGAATCACCCCCATATTCTCCCAGGGGTCTACCCTGTCACCAGCCTCCAGTTTGCCTCAGAGATGCCCACCCCCCTAGGTTGCCCATCTTTCTCCCAACCCTCTTACCACCCACCACTGCTCTCCCCACAACTGATCCCCATCCCCCTTTCCCTACTCTCTCCCTAATCTACCCAGTTCTCTCTCTTTATCTATTCCACTGTCTATTTTATTTCCCCTTCTGAGTAAGGTTCAAGCATCCTCCCTTGGATCCTCTTAGTTACTTAGCTTCTTTGGGTCTGTGGGTTGTAGTATAGTTATCCTGTACTAAATGGCTAGTGTCTTCTTCTAAGTGAGTACATACCATCTGCATCTGGGTCTGGCTTACCTCACTTAGGATGATCTTTTCTATTTCCACTCATTTGCCTGCAAATTACATGATTTCCTTTTTTTTTCTCCTTGTTTTTAATAGCTGAGTGATACTGCATTTTGAAATGCAGTTTCTTTATCCATTTTTCAGTTGAAGGACATCTGGGTTGTTTCCAGTTCCTGGCTATGGCAAATAAAGCTGCTATGAACATAGTTGAGCCGATAGTCTTTTGGATTGGTGTAGAATCTCTTGAGTATATGCCTAGGAGCGGTACAGCTGTGTCTTAAGGTAGAATTATTCCCAGTTTTCTGAGACATCTCCAGATTGAGTTCCAAAGTGGATGTAAAAGTTTGCACTCCCACCAGCAATGGAGGAGTGTCCCTCTTTCTCCACAACCTCACCAGCATGTGCTGTCACTTGTGTTTTTGATCTTAGCCATTCTGACAGGTGTGACATGGAATCTCAGAGTTGTCTTGATTTGCATTTCCCTGATGACTAAGAATGTTGAGCATTTCTTCAAGTGTCTCTCCATCATTAGAGATTCCTTTGTTGTGAATTATTGGTTTATCTCTGTACTACTTTTTTTGAATGGGTTACTTGGTTTGTTGGTGTTTAATTTCTTGAGTTCTTTATATATTTTGGATATTGGCCTGCTGTCGGATATGGGGTTGGTGAAGATCTTTTCCTAATCTCTAGGCTGCCATTTTGTTTTATTGACAGTGTCCTTTGCCTTACAGAAGCTTTTCAGTTTCATAAGGTCCCATTTATTAATTGTTGATCTTAGTGTCTGAGCTATTGGTATTCTGTTCAGAAAGTTGTCTCTTGTACCAAAGAGCTCAAAGCTTTTTCCCACTTTCTCTTCTATTAGATTGAATGTGTCCAGTTTTATGTTCAGGTCTTTGATCCATTTGGACTTGAGTTTTGTTCAGGGTAATAAATATGGGTCTATTTAGATCCTTCTACATGGAGAGAGCCAGTTAGACCAACGCTATTTGTTGAAGATGTTTTCCTTTTTCCATTGTATGGTTTTGGCATTTTGTTGTTGTTGTTGAAAATAATGTGTCTGTAGGTGTGTGGGTTTATTTCTGGGTCTTCTATTCAATTCCATTGATCAAACTTTCTGTTTCAATGCCAATACCATGTAGCCCAGGCAAGCCTTGAACTCACCACCCTCCTGCCTCAGCCTCCCAAATAGTTTGGGATTACAGATCTGTGTCACCAGACCACAGACAACTCTTTAAAGGGCCACCACCACATGAGCAAACATTAGGAACAGCAGACTATAAACTAGAAAAAACAAAGAAAAGGCTTGATTTTTACATTATTTGCTTCCTACCAAAAAAATCTTCCTGCCTCATGAGAACAGACCTTGACTGATATAGAGTTATTCCAGTGGTCTGAGTTTAAACTCTGACCTCCCACAACCTTTTGAAATGTATCCTGTCACTAGACACATGAATTTTCCAGCTTATCTATGCGGCCACAATTGTGACAGCAGAACAAACTTTGAAGATAATAGCTATTTTTTTTCTTTTTTTAATGTTTATTTATTACTTCAAGTTACATCTCCATCACAGCCATCTCCCTCCACCCCTCCCAGCCCCACCTTCCTACCTTCTCACCCTTCCCCCAGGATGCATAATTCTTTTTTTTTTCAGTCCAACAAATGGTTTTTCACTTATAACAATAAATACAGTACAAAACAACTGAAATAAATAGACCACAATTCTGAGAGTTATATGGCTTAGCATACATACATTCTCAATGTCCAGTCCATATGTATTTGGTCCCTGACTTTAACATTCTACTATCTAACTATCTCCATGAGTTTAAAGTTCTCTATCTAACTCAGCTTTCATACTAACTTGCATCACAATTTTAAAAACATCTTCTTAGATCCAGAACACCCTCTTGATTCCCAAACAACTCAAAATTTAACTATGAGACTCTAGCTATCTATTCTTCAACCACCTCAGAGACCTGAAAGGGATAAATATATCTGATTATATAGGAAGTGCAGGGCCTACAGCTTCCAAAACTAAGAAATGACAAACCCGTGGCTGCCTGGACAGTTCCCATTTTCTCTCCATACATTACAGCATCAATCTTCAGCCATTTGGCCCCGTTTCTCTGACAGACATTGATTGTAGAGCAGGAATTATGAAGGACTTACCTACCGTGTCTTGGCAGAGCTAGGCTGTCGACTTACCTGCTTCCAAGTTTTGTCCTTTTAGGACAGCAGTCTGTCTACAGTTGAAGCAAGTTTTTTTTTTTTTTTTTTGCCAAGAGATAGGCTTGCCACTAATTCAACCATCTCACACTGGAGATTCCTCGATGCTCATCTTCTACTTGGAGTGGAATAGGGGATGCTGTCAGGAGCTGGCATGTCTCGATATCAAAAAAATCTTAATTTAAGAAAACATCTTTGAATGCCATACTCTGCAGATCTCTTGGGGTTTTTGAAGACGCCCTATCTATCTCTTATGTTTAGATACGCAAATGTTGCTGTCTCTTAACAACTTGATTTCTGAGTAGCTTAGAAAATAACTGTGATAGACTGTCAAAGTAACTAACAAAATGACATGCTTGCATGACTGTTAGTTTGTATTTCTTAATTATCATAAACAGTTTATGATGGTTGGTAGCAAAAGGCCAAAACTTCACATTTCCTTTTTAAGCATTACTAGGTACAATACCTTTAAGAAGTGTTACCCTTAATTTTGTAACAATATACAAAGATCAATACCAATGTGGCCAAATATACTCTTAATTTTGTATCAATATACTAACATCAGTACCGATGTAGTCCAATACAATCTTAATTTTGCATTAATATACAATGATAAATACCAATTTAGCCTAATATAGTATTAATTTTGTATCAATATACAAAGGTATAAGGCTATATTCAATAATATGTCCTTTTTTCTTGATCTTTCCTATACTATGTCTATGTCCCATTTTTTCTCAAGTCTGTTCACTCCTACATAGGAGAGAAAGAAGGATACAGAAAAGAAAAAGAGAGAAGTCCCTAGGTCTAACCTCCAAAACCCATTTAACAAGACCATTTAACAGCTTGTAGTCTCTTCCCCTAAATGACAAAATTTTCTGTTATCCATCGAATAACCAAAGTGGGGGGGGGACACCCTCCCCACCTTCTGGGCCTGAGACATTGCTCTCATAAATGACTTCCTGCTGATTTGGGATGTAGTAAACCTGTTTGGGGCCCAAATAGGGATGGAAAAATGGTTAAAAATGTTAATAGAATCATTTAATGTTCAGTCCTTTTGTGCTCAGCTATTTAGATGTCCTAAAAAGTTTGTAGACAGAAGCTGATCTTCAGGCCTTTACTGAAGTTCTGGTTGGAGCAGTCTGTGGAGCTGAACCATCTTAGTGATTTTGAGTTGTGGTTGTAGACTTTTGAGGAAACATCTATTGAGGGAGTCTGCAAGGCTGGATCGTCTGGGCCGCTCGTCTTCTTCAGTGTCTGATCTGTTTTCTGCTGAGGTTTCCCTAGTCCAGTTGTCCCTGGATTCCTTGAATGGATGCTTTAAGTCTCCTGGAAAGATAAGAACAGAGCCCTGCCCTAATTCTAACTCTGGGGCAATTACCTTTTTTTTTGGGGGGGGGGTTCAGGTAATATTTTTCCTGGAGCAAATTTGTTTTTTTGACAATATATAAAGTATTATCTTTCAATGTTGATTAAAGAAGAAATTATTTTGTTATTTTGGAGCTAAACAAAACTTTAGTGTATATATTTTGAGATCTCAAAGGACAATTTGTTTACATTGAGCATGCCTTTTGTATGTAGCTTTTAAACTTAGATCCTTCCAAATCCTATGTGCCTGTCTCTGCATACTAAGTATTGGGATCAGGACCTGTGGTTCCCAACTGAAGGGATTAAAGATGTGATCCCCTCCCCTGGATCAAAGTTTTTCCCTATGTAGAACTTGTTTTGTATCAGGCTGACCTTGAGCTCTGGCATCTGCCTGTTTCTGTCTCTAGTGTGTTGGGATTAAGGGTGTATTCTTCTGGAATGATGGGATTAAGGGTATGCACCATCACCACCCTCTTCCTTGTAACTCTAGAATTTATAAGACAACTAACTCTATAGTGCTCCTCCTGTCTCTGCTGAAGTTAAAGGTATGGGCTAACCCCACACATTTCATGTATTTTACCTTAGCTCTAAGTTTTTTCAACTCTTGGTGGTTTATAAAACCAGGTTGAACAGCTGTAACCTTTAAATTATTTACAGTGTTTTAAACCTGTTACCTGATTTTTTTATTTAATAAATTTATTTATTGGTTGCTTCAGGTTACATCTCCATCATATTGTCCTCTTTCCCCCCTTCCAAGCCCCACCCTCCCAACCTCTACCCCCTAACCCATCCATCTTTCTCCTCTGGAGTGGAGTGACCTCACATAACAGTCCCTCCCCAGTAATGAGACACTTTTCACTGGTGGTACTGCCTTGTAGGCCCCCAGTGTATGAAGAGGCTCTTGGCCCTCATATGACATCTGAACTGGGGCGAGGGAAAACTAAAAAACAGACCAACAAACAAAGGGCATGAAGTAATATACATTACCTCCCTAATTCTTCCTCCTCAGCCCCTCAAAAATGCCATTCCTGTAAACAGATCCATGCAGCAAAGGCTGACACAGAGAGCCAGTCACCAGTTTCTCGGGAAAGGCCTGAAGTAGATTCTCCAGTAAAGCTGATGCCAACATGTTGTTTCATTTTTGAAGGGGAAGAACCTGGGGTCTTAATTATCCCATTCTTGAAGAAATAGTATAGGTTCTGCTTTCATAGCTAGATCTGCTTCCTAGGATTGTTGAGAAGTGTATAATCATGATGACTTAATCTTAGGTCTCCAGGCCCTTGTCAAATGTCAAACATGGTAGGGTGTGCCCACAATCCCAGCACTGGGGAGGCAGAGACAAAAGAGTCCATGGGGCTTAGTGGCCAGCTAATCAGCCTGGCTCAATCAGTTAAAGCCTGTATAAGTACATATGTACTTACATAGTAATATATAATACAAAGTAATATGGAACATGACTGAGACAAACACTTGATGGCAAACCCTGGTCTCCATACATCACATGGGGACAAACACACACACACACACACACACACACACACACACACACACACACAGATAGAGATAGAGATAGATAGAGAGAAATGCACAAGTAAAAAGAAAAATCTAGAGATAAGCAAATTATCAAATAAATAGATCAGTTCCAGAAATCTCATGCATATACAAGGGGAAAGGCCATAAGTCAAAATATAAACTTTGCAGACCTAACTAGCCATCTTCATTTCAAATGCATTTTCATATTTATTTGTGTTAATGTAGCAACATTAGACTCTAGAACCTTGGTTGACATAAAAAGGAAGTTCAGTGGAGGAAAGATGCATTATATTAAGGTGTGGAGAGAAGTTAGGCTGGAGAGTCAGTTCAGCAGTTATCAGCATGTAGTGTTCTTACAAAAGACCTACCCTCAGCTTTCAGCACCCATGCTGGGCAGCTCACAACACTATAGCTCTAGCTCCAGGACACCCAACAGTTTCCTCTTTTTTTCTCACTGGGAACTGCACCCACTGTGGACACATCCCTACACAGACACTCATGCAAACACCTAATTAAAAATAAAATACAACATTTTTTTTAAAAGTTATGAAAATGAAATTTAGCACTTAATTCAAATATGCCTTGGTAATATTCTCCCTGTGCGTTTAAAAGGAAGAGAACTTTTTTAGGAAAGACACTTTGCCAAAAGTAGTTGTTATAGTAATTAAGTGATTTTATATAACCCTCCAGTGTTTGACATGTGAGTTCCCACTTAAGTATTTTCTTCCTGAACGTAGTGGCATGTTTATGACTGTTTTCACTGTGACCGAGAAGGGCTAGCACACTGTAGGGACACCTAAGTATTATTTGCTTACAAGAACTTTGCAGCTTAATCAGGTGGGATGAAGTGACAGGCACTCTCGTTATCTTTTCTCTATAAAGGAATATTCAATCTTTCCGGGAGCATGTCTCTTCTTCCCAGATAATGGTAGAGGCAGAAAATCAAGAACATTTTACTGGTACTGTGTAGGGAGCTTTGATTCCAACTGCGGGTGCCCAGTCCTCATTTGTTCCCCCCACAGTTTTCAGCAATGCAGCCCCTGTTCACAGTTCAATCTGATTGAAGAAAGTTTTCCTGGCATGGCCCCATTCCCTCGGCTCATTTCAATGAGTGCATTAAGGTGTCTATTCTGAACAAAGACAAGAAGCATGGCTCCTGTAGTCATCACTCAAAGAAAAGCATCAAGCCAACAAGCACTTTTCTTTTTCTCCTTTTCCATTTACAATCTTGTAAAGTTAAAGGGAGACCAGTTGAAGTTTTATCTTATTTTTGTCTGCGGAAGCTCCATTTCCCTCTTCCGGATGTGCCAAAGATTATGTATGAGATCTGACACCCATCTTTCCGGGCTATGGGATCTTAGCAGGCCAAACAATGAGAAAAGCCAGGTCTTCGAAGGCTGCCAAGGAATGCACCCCACTACCCCACCCCCAGCCCCCCCCTTAGCAGTAAAAGCTTTTATAGTAAGTGAGTAAGCTTTAAAAAGTGATTTTTGACAATAAATATCAAAGGGATGAAAGTACAAAAATGTGTTTGGTTGGTCATTTCTGATCATTGTGAAAAGTAATAAATATAGCCGTGGACTCTCAAGAAAGTTCTAAGGGATAATTTCTTCTTTTTCTCCCTCTGTGTGTGTAACTCCTTCCCTATGTTCCCTATAGATGTCCTTCCTTCCTCCTTTCTACTTTTTCCCTCTTTCCCTCTCTTTCTTCTTTCCTTCTTTGTCTACACCCCCCCCCATTTTTTTCTTTTGCCTTTTTAGACAGGGACTCATCTAACTGAGACTGGTCTTGAACTCACCTTCAATTTTCGATCCTCCTGCTTTTACATCTCAGGGTTTGTGGTCACAGGTGTGCCCCACCATGCCTACTTGAAGAGGCTAGTGTAAAGAGAAATTCGGTTTCAGACATTCATGAACAGTTAAAAACTGAATAAAAGTTATGGAGTGACCATAGAAAGTTATTTTTCCAATTCTAATGCTCACTATCCTACCTCAAAACTGCATTTTATATTTAATCATGTAGCAGTGTCTTTGTTTAATAAAATAAATTTAATTATGTCATTAAGTAGGAGGTTAACAAAATGTAGCCATGGTAGTTGGAAAAGTTAAGATATTTGGTAGAAATATTTAACTGAAAAAAAGATAGGTTCCTATTATGGTAAAATAACTAGGTTTTTTTTCCTTCTTCTTCTTCTTCCTTTCTCTTTTTTTAGATAGTCTTAAGGCCCAGATGACCTAGAACTTTCTATGTAGTCCTGGGTGGAAGACACTGAGACTCTTGATTGCTCTGCCTTTGTCATCCAAGTGCTGGGATTATAGGCATGTACTACCATGCCTAGTATAAGGTTGTGGGGATCCAGCTCAAGTGTTATGCATGCTAGGCAAGTGTTCTAGCAACCGAGTTGCCTGTTCAGCCCACAGAAGCTATTTTCAACTGTACTATCCCAAACATTTATTTTTCTCCCTTTCCTTTTCTGACCCATCCTAGTCCTTCTTGCTCGCTAGTGATCACGAGCTCACTGAAGGCAGAGGAAATCTGGGTTTCACTTCCCATTGTGCTGTCTTCAGAAGTTAGGGAGGCCCCCAGAAGGAGTGTGCTTCTGACCCTTAGCAAATGCATGGCTATTGTACCTTGTATCTTCTCTTTGCTGTTAACAACCAGTGATCTTCTGCCCAGTGTAATATTTTCCTAAGAGACAACTACAGATGAGAGATGTAACCAACTCTCTCATTGCATTTGATGGTTTTATGACTTTGAAATCCACCAACTAAAGCCATACTTGAACTTTTGGAAGAAAGGAGAGGCACACCTATGTGATACAGATTGTTTCATTTTCATCCTTGTGGCTGCTTTACAGACCCAACCTAATCTAAACACGGCTTCCATAAGCCAACAATGAAAGTTTCCAAGGCTGCTGCTGCACAGAGAAATGTCCCTTTGTGGTTCACATGTTCTTTCCCTGTGATAAGTTCAAATCCCCAAACTATGTAGCTTCTGGTCCTATGCAAACTCATGAAGGAGACATCAGAGCAGAAGGAGTGTCCATGTCTTAGGGTCAAATTGAGTCACTGCAGATTTTTATTCAACTCTTTGATAATATGTGTAAACTACTTTAAATGCTCAACACCTTTAATCATCAGAGAAATGCAACTCAAGATGACTCTGAGATTCCATCTCACACCTGTCAGAATGGTTAAGATTGAAAACTCAAATGACAGCACATGCTGGCAAGGTTGTGGAGAAAGGGGAACACTTCTCCACTGCTAGTGGGGGTGCAAACTTGTACAACCACTATGAAAATCAGCCTAGCTATGTCTTAGAAAATGTGGAATAGCCCTACCTCAAGACCCAGCCATACCACTTCTGGGTATCCACCCAAATTATTCCTTACTAAACCACAAGGACATATCCTCATCTATGTTCATAGCAGCCTTATTTGTAATAGCTCCAAACTGGAAATGGCCCAGATGTCCCTCAACTGATGAATGGATAAAAAAGTTGTGGTACATTTACACAATGGAATACTACTCAGCTATCAGAAAAAAGGAAATCATGCAATTCGCAGCCAAATGGATGGAACTAGAAAAGTTCATACTGAGTGAGCTAACCCAGACTCAGAAAGATGCACATGGCATCTATTCACTTATAATTGGATTTTAGCCATATAGTACAGGATAAGTGTCCTACAACCAACACACCAAAAGGATCAGGAACATAGACTTTGTTACCTATTAATGGGATATTTTGTCCTGGGAGTGCTACCATGTAAGCCTCCAGTATATGAGGAAGCTCTTAGCCCTCATATGACTGCTGAACTGGGGCAGGGGACTGATATGTAGGGACACCCCACTCCGGGGAGGAGTAGGATAGAGGGGGGAGAGGCAGGGTGGGAGGGTGGGATTGGGAAGGGTGGAAAGGGGGCACTGTGATGGAGATGTAACTTGAAGTAATAAATAAACATTAAAAAAAAAGAAGTTTGCCTGACACACAGTACAAGCCTGTTATCCCCAGATCACAAGCATCTTCAACAAAACAAAAGAAAACAAAACCTTCATTGCTTATCCCTGGGCATGGCTACAATTCCTAGTGTTAAACAATGAAGCTGGGTATTGCAGGTAATCCTAGAATCATGGTAGAATTGTTTGTTTTACATCCTTCAGCTTTGCTAGCATTCTCTTTGTCTGTCTTCTTGACATCTTGGTAAATTCTGTGTCAGGGCCAGCCAGTTAACATCCGTTTTCATTTGAGTTTATTTTAGATAATTAAATTATCTTACATTTAAAATTTTATTACATTTTGTAGAGTTTCATTTCAAAGTGGAGGGGATATTTGTTCTGCATGCCAGACAGGCCTGCCCTTTGACAGTCGTATTTATTTCTGTAGGTTGAAAAGACTGAAAGATTTGAGGCAAAATTAACCAAGAATAGTTTGTGCCAGGGCAGAGCCCTATCTGTTCTTAAGAGCTTTGTACAGTGTGATATTCATGCACAGTAGGTTCTCAATGAACATATGTGACTGATAGTGGGGAGCATTACTACCTATGCATATAGCTAATATAAAAGTAAAAAGTAAAAATTATATGGAAGAAAACCAGTACATCTATTTATTGTTCTGTTTTTTTCTTTTAATAAATGCATGCTTACAGTGGATCACAGATATGCAGAAATCCATTATGCCTTTTCTTTTAACCTGAACCTCAGTGTTACATGTAAATTGGCTTGTTTATATTAATGGCATCTGGTTATGAGTAAATTTCCAAAGCCCTGGATAATAATTGGATTGGGCATAATTCATACATTGGGTGCTTCTTTGAAAACAGGCTCCTTTACAAAGGTATGAGCTGGAGCAGAACACATCCCTCCAAACTCTCAGAACAGATTCTCGTTGTGTAAAACCACACACATTGAGGGGAAGATAATGTCAGAGCTTAATGCAGACAAATAATATTGTGCCATGTGCTTTTCTTTCTTTTGGTTCATTTACTGCCATATGTTACTTGAGCGATGAAAAGCTATTTGTTATGGAGAGAGAAGAGGGTGCAGCCCAAAAACTGGAGTCGGTGACCAAGCCTTCTATTCACTGGGTCTGGAATGATTTCGGAGTTTGTTCAGTTGTGTTGCACACCTCCATGTTATTGGATTTAATTTGATGTGTCCCTTATAAGCACTGGAGGAAAGAATTTAGTTTTATTTCTTTATTATCCAGTTACTGAATAATGAAAAATTTTCCAAATTTGGAAATGCCTAAAAAGTGTGCAGTTTTGATAGCACTAAATTAATTAATATTTAAACATTTTTATCTCCATAAGAGAGTGCTATTAAGGAATTACTGGTTACCCAAATACTCATATTTATCCTTACTTTTATATGATATCAAATAGAACTGTGAATTAAATATTAATTTAAATTATTCTAAAGTGTATCAAAAATTCTATTAATTATCTAAATTATTCTAGGTTATGAAAGAATCTGGGATACAAATAACAAACTTTATCAATATTTAAATAGAAGTGAATTGAATAACTTATTCAATATACTGATGAGCAATGTGCACAGCTCAAATCTGAATAAATAAAAACCATGTTTTACTGTTTATTTTATATACTCCCAGAAGACAAACTGACTCTAAGACAGAAGATAATTAGAAGTCAAACAAATGGCAGCTAATTGTATACGTACATGGTTTTTTTTCACTTTGCTGTGGGTTATGAGGAAGCTTCATGGCAGTTGGTAAAATAAATCTTACCAACTCTTCCTTATAGACTCACTACCTTCAGTTAATGACTTTTTCAAACAATTTAGGCTAATTTGATACTGACCTGCAGAGGTAAGGCACTTCATCTAATTTTAGAGTACAAATTAAATAAGTTTGTTTTGTGTGTGATTACCTAATTCATGTTGTGGGCCATCATATGGAGGACATCTTTGTTCACATTTATCTAAAAGACTTCTTTTGATGGTGAGGTTTTCACCCACGCAGTTTCACAGTTTCATTCATTGAGCTGTTCTCTTCCTGTTTTGCACAGTGTGGGTATAAATCAAAACAAAAAAGAATAGGCTACTGGAACATTGCCCAGAAAGCTTCATTTTACACACACACACACACACACACACACACACACACACACACACACACA
>CAJQZJ010031925.1:3976622-3990473 GCA_907164525.1 Lophiomys imhausi
CACACACACACACACACACACACACACACACACACACACACACACACGCACACCATACACGGATGAATTATAATAAGGAAGTTCTCAGGAGCAATTTGTTAATGTTGAATGTCAGATGTGTGTGTATCAAAAGAAAAGGAAGTCAGGAGTAGTGGCACAGACAGAGGCAAGTGAATCTTTGTGATTTCCAGGCCAGGTTGGTCTACATAGTAATTTGTTGGGCAGGGTTGCACTGTGAGATCCTGTCTCAAAAACCAAAACAACCTTCCCCCAAAACAAAACAAACAAAACAGAAAACAAAATAAAAAAAACAAACTGAAAAAAGAACACAAAAAGGAAAAAGAATAAGAAAGGAAATCAAAGATAATATTTTCTTTAATGACTAAGTTAATTAGATGAGGTCCTCAGAAAAGAATTAAGACCCCTTTTCTTACCCTTCTGCATCCTGTAAAAGCTGATTTTATATATATTATAATGTTTATATATTATAATAATTATAATACATGATATATATGTACATATCTATATCTATCATCTCTATCATCTATCTATGTATCTATCCATCTCTATCTCTCTATCTCTATCTCTATCTATCTATCTATCTATCTATCTATCTATCTATCTATCATCTATATATGCTTGTTTAGAATCTTGGAAGATTTAGGGTAGAAGCCATGTGGGTTAGGGAAAAAGAAATTCTGATACATTAAGTTCTGTGTTTCAGAAGTTTGTCTCATCTGTTTCAGTCCTAATCTTAGATTCTGGAAGCTTCCTACTTGAGGTATAGAGGAAGATGGTATTTCTCTTGCTTAAAACCACTGGTGCTCATGTTTGGAGTTTGAGATAGAACACTCTGACATTACATGCTAGATGTTAGATCTCTCTGAGGGTGGAAAACAGGGGGAGAGGGTGACGTGAAAAGTGTCATATATGTGTGAGAGGAAATGAAAGCAAAATTAGAAGAAGATTTTTGAAGAGGTAGGTGGTACACTTTGTGCAGGTCTTATGCAAGCAACCAGTGTTGCTGGGAGCTCACGTGTGCAGTCCTCCTGTCATGCCCACAAGACACTGTTTAGCACAGGTCCTCCACAACCTCTGGCTCTTACAGACTTTCCTCCTCCTTTTGGTGATGGTTCCTTGGTGTTGATGTATCATTTGTGGCTGATCTTTCCACTGTCGTTCTGTGCACCTTGGTCATTTTGATCTTCTGTGTTGACTGCAGTCTACTGCATACCAAAACTTGTCTGATGGAGTGTGGGAGCTGTACTGTCCTTGAGCATAGACATACTAATGTAGAAGGTGGTTTTAAGTGACTAACAGAGTAATAGTAGCTGGTTCACACCGAGGACCTGTGAGGCCACCAATCATGGATTATTTTGTGTAAGAGACTGCTTGCAGATTTGGGCATTTGAAGGGTAACCACCAATGTGTTTAAGGAACAAATGCAGATACTTCAAAGGGTAATCATCTAGGCAACTTTCAAAGTACATCTTCAGATGGCTTTTTTCCGCAGTTACTAAAGGTCCCTTTGAAAATCTAAGAGAAGTCACAGACACATACCCAGGAAGACATGCCTAAGCAACAAACATACAGAGTTTTATACTCAGTGTCAAAGGGTTTGTGGAGCCCATAATGTCCATCTGTTGACAACTTTCTCTAGAGTTGTACATTCAGCTGCTCACTAACGTGTGCTGCTGAGTCGCTATCAGACTCCTCAGGCTTCTCATGTCCCCAGCCTCCACTTAAACTTCCCTGCTTCATCAAAGCTCTCCCAAGTTCTTGCTGATTTCACTCTCAACAAAAGGCATCAATTCAGTGAATTATTCAAACAATTCCCTTGTCCCATAAAATTCATTACCCTTTCTCACACAAGATATAGGAAAATGACACCGTGTCCCCAAAATTCCATAACATCATTTTTATCTACCTATTGCATTTACCATTACATTAATTTAGGTTCTAGTCACATATTTTGGTTTGTTTTTCTTTCTGGAATGCTGTTTGAACCATCTCAATGTTGCCAACAATTCCAAAGAGTTATATTTTGATCTAATCAAATCCAGTTTTTAATACATCAAGTGATGTATTATCTCAAATGGGATCACAAACTCAAATGCTCACAAGGCCCACAGACAAATGACTATAAACAATGAAACAATGGCTGATCAGGATACACTCCAGAGCAGTGGTGATCATGGGGACAGCTGTCACTCAGTTATAGCCATTCACTGCCACCAGAAAATGTAGGTTTGATGTTGCCAAGGTTCTTAGTTTTTCAAGAAAGGAAAAAAATTGGAATTTTAAAGTAAACTTCTCCCATATGGAATAAAAAATGGCATATGAAAAAAGTAAAAAAAAAATTGTGAAGCGTCTATACTTGACCCTGCTTGTAATCTAGGGAGCTTGCTTAATACAGATTTATAGGAGTTGGGAGAAGACATGAGAGATATAGAATTTATTTTTAGTAGTAATAGCAAGACTCAAGGTTATCACATGCCCTTTTTCTATGAGTCTGTTTTCTACAGTATCATGAAGAAAGCCATGGGATACCTCTATATACCATGAATGAATAACCCTGAATTTGGGGATCAGAATGTTTTTATAATGGACAGTAAGTTTGTCTGGGAGTTCTGTTCATTCTACAGACATTCAGACATTCTTGTGAAGACAATGAGCAACAACAGAAGCCTCTAGAAGCAGAAGCATGAGTAACCCATAGAAAATACTATCTCTACAACACAAAAACAAGTTTTTAGGAGAGCTCTAAGCTGTGTGGTACATGTTTGTGATCTACAGTATGAAACTGAAGTCATCAAATGATTGACTAAAAAGTTGGTGAGCAATTTCATCCTATGAATAAAACTTTATTGGCACAGGTGAAGTTTATTTATTAATGTAGTAGGCAAAGCTACCTTTGAGCTGTCAGAGTAGACAGAAATAGTTGTAACTGAAATTAAGCCTAAAAATTTATTATTGTCCTATAGGAAATTATATTTTTGAATACTGGAATAGAGTATAAAAGGTTAATGAGCCATTTAAAAGATCCCAATCAAACACGAAATCAATAACTAAACATTGACTAAACAAATAGGTATAATGGTCAGTTACAGGCTGTTGCTGAAATAAATAACATTTTTGTTGTATTCTAGGGACTTCAGGTTTAATGAAAGGCATTAAAATAAGGACAACAGAATAATGAAAATCATACAGTATAGGTTTTCCCACAGTAACTCCAACCACATAGATCTGTGGATTTATGTATTTAAGACACATATTTGGGCTTGGAGAGTAGGTGGGCAGAGCCTTTAAAGATGCAGAATTATTTCTGAGTGCAAATACAAGGAAGGGCATTCCAGACATAAGAACCAGAGTACACAAGACTCTGGATTTGACAATGAAGACACAGTGAGCCCAACTGTTTGCTACAAAGAATTAGGCTCAGAAAAGTTAGTTTGTGGGTTATGTGAACAGGGGCAGCTTTCTAGGCTTTGAATATCTCAGTGAGGATCTAATCCAGCGATTGACTAGCTTTCCTGGAAGAACTTTATGGTAATGTTAGGAAGGCAATGATGCCACAGGCAAACTTCAGCAAGGTTGCTATTGCAACCCTGCAGGTCTGAAGAGGGCACCAGATTTCATTTTGGATGGTTATAAGCCACCGTGTGGTTGTTGTGAATTGAACTAAGGACCTCTGAAAGAGCAGTCAGTGCTCTTAACTACTGAGCCATCTCTCCAGCCCAGAGGTCAGCTTCTTTCATGTGTACTATGCTTCACCCATCAAATTATTTGCCATTCTCTCTCTCTCTTACTCTCTCTCTTTCTCTCTCTCTCTCTCTCTCTCTCTCTCTCTCTGTGTGTGTGTGTGTGTGTGTGTGTGTGTTTGTGATACACTCATATGAGAGAGACAGGGAAGCTCTTTACATACTGGAAATTTATTAATGAACAGATAGTGAGCAACTTGAGGGCAGGCTTCGTGCCCCTGCTATCATATATCTCAAGCCCTGTGAAGTATTGTTCTGTAACAGAGGAGCATCCTGCAGCTGATGAGTAAGTGAGTGAGTGAATTGTTATACAGACATGACTTCACCTTCTTTCATACTCACTCATTAAACTTCAGCTCAGAAATCTTTCCCCTCTGTTGTCTCTTCTCTGCCCTGGCTGACTCATCAGAGCACTCTGCTCCTAGGGCAGCTCGCCTTGCTACTGTAAACCGAAACAAGGAAGCCTGGTCTCTTTCAGCCCTAGTGAGTTTAGAACTGAGCCTCATTCTTCCACTTTAAACATATTTTTTTTTAGATTTTTTTCAATTGGCATGCAGTTGTGTGTGTCACTGGAATGCAGTGTGAGGCTGTAGTACATGGGTACACAGTGTGCACTCATCTGACCAGGGCACTTGTTACAGCCATCGGTTTAATTGTATTTCTTTGTGTGGAAGTCGTTCAAAAGTCTTCTAGATATTTTGAAATATTCAAGTAATTCTTGGCCATAGCTCAAGGTCTGTCCTTGTCATTTTTCTACTCTTAAGGAAATAGTATTCTTTGAGTGGATGGGTGGTTAAGATAGGATCTTACATTGCAGTTTATGCTGGCATTGTATTTATTCCAGCTCAGCCTCGGGCTCACTAGTGCTGGGTTACAGGAGTGACCCACCACACCTGGTGGAAATCTTAGTCTTTATCTTAACTCTACTGCCTACCATATCTGGGACATAGTGCATAGCTGTTGACTAGTAAGTTTTAGAAAATAAGCATGTAGCTTTTACTTTACTGACTCATCTAAGATGAACAAATCATCTTTCTAAATGAGCTGGATCAAGTATTCGGTACTCTATTTCCCAATCCAGTTCCTAATTTGGTTTTCCATTTTGATCAGTATTTAGGCAAATGACAGTTTAATTTCTGGGCTATGTAGATCGGGTCAGAGGCTTGCTGATTTCCCTGCCTTAACAAACAAGAATATGCTTAGTACAGTGAAAACTTCAGACACACTAGATGGTATCAACAAAGAAGGTGGGATGAGGCATCTTCTCTTTGGTATAATTGTGCAGACATTGTTTTAGCTTAGCATCTGCAAAATGAGGGTGATATTAAGCTTATCCCCATTGTAAAGCAAGAATAGTAGGTGGTTAGGGGGTATTTTAGACTTGCAGTATCCTGTGCCAGTAATGGTTTGAAGATTCTTGATGCTGTTGCTCTGTGCTTTACTCCCCTCTGAGAATACTCCATTTGCCTCATTAACTACAGGACTTGAATTAATATAAATTATTGAAGCTATTTTTTTGTCTGTTTTTTAAAGGCCAGTTGGCTTAACCACCATTGTTTCTTGCACAGGAAATGCTGATTAACCTTTTAGCACAGTTGTTTAAAGTAAAGAAAACATAATGTTGCCATTTTTTCAATGCTTTATGATAGTGTTGATAATGAAATGTGTTAAGGTAAGTTATGATTACAGGGCTTCCCATTTCCAAGGGAATTAAAGAAGTGCTGAGAGTGTGCAAGCAGTAAGATTTGTATACAATTTCTTTTACTGTCATATTTCTTGTTCCTTTTCTTCTACCAAACTCCCTTCTATTGCTACTCTTAGAATGCCATTGTACATCTTGGTTCTTATCATGTTGCATATTTAAAGAAAGCCAAGGTAAAGTCTTAGACATGTAAAAGGAGAAGAATTTAGTTTCAACATTTGATAGGAGAAGAGTGATAGTTCAAGCCAAGGAAGTCATATGCTTCCATGATAAAACCCTGGAAGAAACCAACTTGTTTTGTCCATGGTTGCATGATACAGTCCATCGAGCAGGAGACATGGTGGCCCTGTGAGGCAGCTGGTCACATGCATCTGCGCGGGGTGGGGGGGGGGGTAAGGAGAGTTTACGCTGGTGCATTGCTTTGCTTGCTTTCTGCTTTTATTCAGCCCATGTAGTGCTGTACTCCATGTTCAGGATAAGTTAGCTTTTTTTTTTCCTTTTTTTAAAAATTTATTTATTTGTTGCTTCAGGTTACATCTCCATCATATTGTCCTCTTTCCCCCCTTCCCAGCCCCAGCCTCTCCCTCCCACCCTCTACCCCCTAACCCTTCCATCCCACTCCTCTGGAGTGGAGAGTCCCTTCATAACAGTCACCCGCCCCAGTTCAGAAGTCATATGAGGGCCAAAAGCCTCCTCATACACTGGGGGCCTACAAGGCAGCACCACTAGGGCAAAGTATCTCATTGACAGGGAGAGAAAACTAAACACACACACACACACACACACACACACAAACAAACAACAACAACAAAAAAGAAAGTCTATGTCCTTGTTCCCTTTGGTGGGTAGTATAGATATCCTGTACTATATAGCTAAAATCCGACTATAAGTGAATAGATGCCATGTGCATCCTCCTGAGTCTGGGTTAGCTCACTCAGGATGAGCTTCTCTAGTTCCATCCATTTGGCTGCAAACTGCATAATTTAATTGTTTCTGATAGCTGAGTAATATTCCATTGTGTAGATGTACCACAGTTTTTTAATCCATTCTTTGGTTGAGGGACATCTGGGTTGTTTCCAGTTTCTAGCTATTACAAATAAGGCTGCTATGACCGTAGATGAGGAAACTTCCTTGAGATTCCCTGTGGAGTCATTTGGATGTATACCCAGAAGTAGTATGGCTGGGTCCCGAGGCAAAGCTATTCCAAGTTTTCTAAGATATAGCCATACTGACCTCCATAGTGGTTGCACAAGCCTGCACTCCCACCAGGAATGGAGGAGGGTTCCCCTTTCTCCACACCCTCGCCAGCATGTGTTGTCATTTGAGCTTTTTTGATCTTAGCCATTCTGACAGGTGTGAGATGGAATCTCAGAGACTTCTTGAGTTGCATTTCTTTGATGATTAAGGATGTTGAGCATTTCTTCAAGTGTCTCTTGGCTTTTAGGAATTCCTCCTTTGTGAATTCTCTGTTTAGCTCTTTCCCCCATTTTTTAATTGAATTATTTGGTTTCTTGGCATTTAATTTCTTGAGTTCTTTGTAAATTTTGGATACTAGCCCTTTGTCAGCTGTGGGATTGGTGAAGTTAGCTTTTCTAATTTGCATTAATTCTCTCTGAAAACTCACTCCCTCACAGACTCACTTGGGTGTTTATCTCCTAGGCAATTCTAGATCCCATCAAGTTGACAGTCAACATTAACCACCATAGTAGTTTTAGTCCTTCACAACTAAGGAGCTAATGAGTTCTTTTAGACACAATTGAGATAGATGAAGGGCTGGGATAAACCTCAGGTGACAAATTCTTCAAGATGCTTAAGTTGAGAGAGGACATGACAGACAGACGGTGGATCTCTCTTTAGTATATCCATCCTGTCCGTGTGTATTCCCACCAGTCATCAGGCTTAGGAACCTATACTCCATGGCAGCCAACTGTGCTGATTGCACTCACCACTCATGTCTGAAAGGAGGAACATCACTCCTGTAGAAAAAAAATGGCTAATTAAACTATTTACCCAGTATTTATATTATCTTTAATTGGTTGGCGGTGTTATACCTTAACTCGCCATTATAAATGAATACACACAGACACCGGGTGGATTTTAACAAGCCTAGGCCTGTGTTGTGTAATCCTAGCCTATCTAAGCTAGCTCATAACTCTATTACCCAAATATGACCCCATATATACATACATCCCTTTGAACTATTGTTCTCCACATTATGTCGATGTTCGAGACCACGTGGAAGGATCTTCTTTAATCTACCCCATGGCATGTCCTCCTTGTTTGCTCCTGACTTTCCTCTGGCCTTCTTCTTCCCAATATGCTCTCTGTCTCTGAAAAAGCCCATGTACCTCAGTTCTGCCTACCTCTGTCTTTGACCAATCTCCAGGTCTCAGTATTTATTTAATCAATCAGAGTCAATTAAGTAACAGACAGCAAACAAGACCAATCAACATTTAGAATGCTTAACACCACCCCATCACACTCCTGTGGATTATAGCTTCTCCTGTGTATCTCAACTTTGATACACTTATATAGGGGTGATTCACATCTTCTTGCCTAAGGAGACACTGTAAGAAAATGATTCCTAACCTTGTAACTATTGTCAATCTAAATTCCTAGACAAGTTCACATACTCCCCTTGGGCCCCAATTTCTTCATAGTGGGTAATTAAGCAGGTGTGCCTATATAAAACTGTTGGAACAGTGAGTCCTCTTCATTGAAGCTTAATGGAAGCTCAGTCTATTAGTCACTTTTCTTACTATTATGATCAAATATTGCAGAGAACAATGAAGAGGAAAGATCGATGTTGGCTCACGGCTTCAGCAGCTTCTGTTCTCCACAGCCCTGAAGGCACAGTCAAGCACCTCACATCATAAAGGACTGGAAGCAGATTGAGCTTGGAGAAAGGACCAGGGCTGACACACTCTCAAAGACCTTGGACCCTATGACCTTCCTCCATCTAGCTCCCAGGTCCTCAGCTTTCCACAGTAGTACCTGCAGATAAAGTCCAAGTGCTCAAACACAGGAGCCTGTGAGGACCTTGCATATCTGAGCTGTGACACGCGGGACAGATGCTTCTTCCTGTCTTGGAGAGCAATTGGGACTATCATCCTACTGTGGAATTTGTTCAGTCTTCCATGGTTTCCTGAACTAGTTTCCAAACAAAGTAGGGAATTTGTGTTGTATAGTTTTATGGCAACTTTGATACAAGCTAAAGTAATCGGAGAGGAGGGAATCTGAATTAAGAAAATAAAGTTGGGCTGTAGGCAAGCCTGTAATGCAGTTTCCGTGTTGGTTATTTATGTGGGAGAGCAGATGTCATTGTGGGTTGGTGAAACCCTGGGCTGATAGTCTTGAGTTCTATATGAAAACAGGTTGAGGAAGCTATAAAGAACTAGCCGATGAGTAGCACCCCTCCATGACTGCCACCATCCTGCCTCCTGGATCCTGCCCTGTTTGAGTTCCTGTCCTGACTTCCTTCAGTGATGAACAATGATGTGGAAATGTAAACCAAATAAACCCTCACTGCCCCAGTTTTCTTTTTGTCATGCATGCTATTTTATCACAGCAATAGCAACCCTGACAGAATTGATCTTCTTCAAATGTTTAAAGAAGGTGGGAGGAAAAGACAAAAAGGCAGGAAAGGGTGAGAGTAGGCAAGTTAAGATGTCAATAGCAAATTATTTTTAAATGTGACCAAAAATGGGGTGGAGACAGAAAGCTATGTATTAAGACACCGTGATATTTTCATTTATCAGCTTTACTTTTTTGCATTGGATACCTGGCCTTGCCATCCACTACCTTACTGGCATGCAAAATTTGATGATTCTCTTTGAATTTGTATTTTTAAATATTTATTTTATTTTTTATTTACATATATGTGAGGGTGACTGTGTATTTATTCATGAATGAGGGTACCTGTGAAGGCCAGAAGAGGGCAGCAGAATCCCAGAACTATAGCTCCAGGTAGTTGTGAATGCTCAATGTGGGTGCTAGGAACTGATTTCAGATCCTCTGCAAATTCTGTATACATCCTTAACTACTGAGAAATAGATAGAGCTATTTCTCTCGGCCCCTGAACTTGCAGTTTCAAACTTACATAAAACCCTTTCATGCCTATCACACAACCTTCTCTTATAATATTTTTAAATTATTATAATTATTTAAATATCTATTTAAAATCTATATTATTTAAAATATATTAAAATAGTCATAATTAACTTTATTTTCTGCTTAATTGTGAAACTGTAGTTTTTGAATAACTTTGTGTCTTAATTAGGGTAAATACTGCTATGATGAAACACCATGACCAAAAACAATTTGGGGAAGAAAGGGTTTATTTGGATTATATATCCTGAATCACAGTACACTGAAGGAATCCAAGCCAGAAACTAAAATCAGGTAGGAACTTGGAGGCAGGAGCTGATACAGAGGCCATGGAGAAGTGATGTTTGGTGGTTTGCTCCTCATGGCTTGTTCAGTCTGCTAAAGTTCTAATTGTAAAAGAGCTACTGGGTTGTATATTTCAAATGTCATGTTATAGGGGCAGATATTGATAATAAGTTATATTCAAAGTTGATGTGATTTTAAAATTGCTTCCAAGATTTTGTAGATATTTGGAAAATGGTAACATTCAAGCTAAAAGTGTTAGGCAAAGCTAAAACAGGCAGTTGGAAGAACCTTTGCTATTCCTCCTGATGGCTGTTGATGTAATTAACTGCCGGAAGCAAAGTTGGATATATATTCTGTGGCCTTGAATTTGAGTCTGGCTAACTGGCCCCTGTGGGGCTAATACCCATGACTTGGGCCTTTTCCATTTCACTTAATAGATCAGAAACACAGATTTCACTTGGCTCCTAAAGGATTAGTTTTTTCTTCATCACGTTCCTCTCCATACCTCTGCTGATTTTTTTCTTCTTTTTCTCTTAGCTTTTAAGAAACTGAATTTGCCCAATAGTGTGAGTACTGATTGTTAAAACTTTCTTAAGCAGTTTTTTTTCTCTCTCTCTCTCTCACCAGAATAAAGAATATCAGGAACGGGAAAGAGAAATGTTCCAGCATTCCTAGAGGGCCATGTTTCTTATGCTCCCTTTAGGCTAAGAAAGGGGGATATTATTATTTTCTCCCTTCCTTGTCTCTAAAATTAGGAGAGAATGGAAAGAAGACTAGATTGAGAAATGTTTCTAAGATTTCCAGTCTTATGTGCTTTCCCTAAAAATCTGGACTTTTTTCCCCCCCTGTAGGGACAATTTTCTGAGGATAAAGAGAGCAAGGGGGTGCAAACACGGCCACATGTGGAAGTCTGGATATCAATGTAAATATGAGCCATGGTCTGGCTGGGATTACAACTTTATTCCTCTAGTTACCTGTCTTCTCAGAACTGCGGCCTCCGGGCCAAAACATACTCAACCTAGGCGGATACCTTGCCCAGAAGCAATCTAGTATTTGTGCCATTCTACATTTTTATTTAGAAACAATTAAACTTACTTGGATATCAGAAGTTTTTCTTGAGATTCAGGTCAAAGTTTACTTTACAAAAAAAAAAAAAACATAGAATAATCTACAACTTTGTCAGCTTGAAACTAAAACAACTGCTATAATTTTAGATTTCAATTTCTTTCCCCCTAGCTCCATTTATCCCCTGTGTCCTTAAACACAGAGTGCCTGTCTCATTGAAAGTATATGGGGAATGATTTTGGGGATGGATCATTAAAATGGTCTCTGACAGAGTTGAAGCTGGGGACAGAGATAAACATCACTTCTATGGGACAACTTCAACTCTAGAAAACATTGGAATTTTGTTTGTTTGTTGTTTTCCTGCCTGGCCTGGAGCTAAGGTTGGAGACCAGGTTGGCCTTGAACTCACAGAGATCTATTTGCCTATATTCTGAGATTACAGATGTACATCCCCACATCCAGCTGGATTTTTCAAATTAAAAACGCACTAATTGAATTAAAAAGTTTTCAGATAATTGCAATTCCAACTTTATGCTGAATTAGAAAGTATAATGGTGTCATTTGGTGACAATGGTAATTGCTTCCATTAGATTTTTTTATTCATAGTGATATCTATTGCTAATAAAACACCTTTAAACTATAAAGTGCTGATTATTCTAAATAATTGTTTTCCTTGCTGTAGATTTGTCATTCCTGAAAACAAATCCATATTTATTAATTTTTTTCCTTTGATACCAGAATCTGTGAAATTCTTGCAGAGATATCACTGTGGAAAGATATAAAAAAGCCTTTGTACTCATATCTCTGCTCGTGAACTGAGGTAAACAGAAGCTTGCTCAGCCCAGTGCCACTGGACTTCCTCCAAATGCTAACCTATTACATAATTAAAATGACCATTTACCAGTGAGGGCAGTGTGTGCCCAGAATTAAGATGTGTTATCCTTTTGTCATGCTATTTGTGAAAGTAACAAATTCTTTTGAGCTATTTATATGATTACATATTTAAATAATGTATTTGATTGGATTGTAGATATATATGTAATCCCACTTATACAGTGAGTGCCAACACACACAAGATACTGGAATTGTTTGTGGACCCATCCCCAGCACCATATAAACTAGGCGTGATGTTTAATATCGATTCTCAACTTGAGAGGATCTTGACTCTCTGCAGAGACTGAAGAGACTAGGCATGATTGTGCCCTCAAATACATCATAATCTTATAGGTTAATTGAGGTAGACACAGACCCACTTTCATTGTGAGAGGCACCATTCCACACACTGAGTTCTGGATAGAGTGAAAAGGAGAGAGTAGGCCAAGCACAGCGTTTTTCTCTCTCTCTGCTTCATGACTATGGACACAATGTGAGCAGCTGCCTCAAGTTCCTGATGTCTCCCTTGGCTGTCTGTGAGTATGGAGAGTGTCCTCAAACTGTGGGCTAAAGGATATATTTTTTACCTTATATTCTTGTTAGAAAAGCAAAGAATCTAGTACTGTGAGCCTGGTGGCACATGCCTGAAATCCTGACCCAAAAGCTCAAAGTTCCATTGACGACTTAGAGTTTCAGGCCAGCTTAGGTTACTTAAGATGGAAGGACGCACTTTAAACACAGGATGTATGAGATACTGTTTCAAAACAAAACAGTCTGTGTATAAGGAAGTAAAAATCTGATGAGAACTGAGGAGTGGCTTATAAGGTCTGAGAGCTAGGATCCAGATATAAAGCATGATTAGTAACTAGATATACTCTTAACTGTCCCCAGGTAACTCAGAGGAGGTACCTCTCCCCAGTCAACAATGACGATTCTGTATATTTGCTTCTCCCACTTTTAATCAGGGTGGGTATAACAGAGATAAGGGAGGGAGATAAGAAGCCAACAGGATTGGGGTGGACATGAAAGAGACATGTAAACATTTTCCATGGGCAACATGTGGTTCACTCTTCCTGTTGCCTTCTACATGTACCATTCTCACACATTTTGCCTTTTTGGATCACTCAAGAATACATTCCATACTCATAACTATCCTACTAACACTGAATCTACTCCCCAAGTCTCAGGTAAGACATCTACTCGGCTGGAAAAAATGTCCCTGAATCTCGACTTCATGAGTAGCTGCCCTACCATTATGCACACAACTGCTATAACATGGATTGCACAAAAATTATTTTCTTCTCCACCAGACTGTGACTTTAACATTGATATCCTTTAAGTCAGCTACAGGATATGTTATTGGCCCCACTCTACACACAGGAAAACTGGAATTCAGAAATGATAAAAGGTCTTACCCAAAGGCACATGGTCAGGAAGTATTGGAACTAAATGCAGACAGAACACTTTAGGAACAGAGCCTATGTTCCTTATGCTCTTACATCAGGATTAGAGAAGTCAACTGTGAATCATTTTGAATGGATTATAAGTCACATATCCACCAGAAATGTACACAAGAATTTCAAGTTAACTATGGCCCCAGCAGTAGTCCTGTAGCTAGCTATTCCCATCTAAGTATTCTATAATACAACAGACACGTGGCTGTCTTGGGCATCCACATGGGAAGCACACCCTCTGTAGTGTTAAATGTTTAATGACTGTGGACAAAGGATATGAGGAGAGGCACAAACCAAACTACTTGATTTTGTTCCATAATCAGGATCATTTGTAAGTTCCATGGTTATATTACTTTTTGACCTAAATAAAATGAGAAAGTGCCTTCTAATATGGAAATTTAAGCAATTTATGTAATGTCCATGGTGTATTCAAAAAAATCCATGTTAAAGATGCCAATTGAGGCAGGAGATTGAAGAGGAGGAATACTATGAGTTCAAGGCCAATTTGGGCTACAGAGTGAGACTTTGCTTTGAAAGATCCCTGAAACGGGGACACCGCCCCTGGGGCCCAGCGTCCAAGGACAGAGACCGAGACCACCGGATG
>CAJQZJ010031925.1:4000473-4015867 GCA_907164525.1 Lophiomys imhausi
AACAATACAATGACATTTTACAGAGAGGCATAAGCTGGGGTCTTTCAGCTTCACAAAGAACCCAAAACAAATATGTTAATTAAAAGTTCTATGTCTTGAATGCTGTCCAAAAAGGACAAAACTTGGAAGCAGGTAAGTCGACAGCCTAGCTCTGCCAAGACAGGGTAGGCAAGTCCTTCATAACCCCTGCTCTACAATCAATGTCTGTCAGAGAAATGGGGCCAAATGACTGAAGATCGATGCTGTAATGTATGGAGAGAAAATGGGAACTGTCCAGGCAGCCACTGGTATGTCATTTCTTAGTTTAGGAAGCTGCAGGCCCTGTACTTCCTATAAAATCAGATATATTTATCCCTCTCAGGTCTCTGAGGTGTAGGGGTTAGATTAATTAGATTTAGAAAATATATAGGAGTTTCTGATACTGTCTCTTAATTCGGGGTCTGAAGAGCATTATCAGCATGAAGTCAGGAAAAACAGGAAAGACTTAATAGACTGAAAAACAAGGTTGAAGTCAGGAAAACAGGAAAGACTTAATGGACTTGAAGAAACAAAGTATCTGGCCTGACATTGTTTTCAGCTGCTAAGTGGGTGGAGCCCAAATTAAGCTGAAACAGAGTTCCTCCTATTTAAGGACAGTGCATGGAGCCCAGAAAGGGAAGAGGCCTCTGATGCTAGAGAGCTCCAAGAGTCCTGCTGAAAAAAGGGCTGGCCATTGATGGCCAGCTCTCTCCCTGAAGCAGAAAGAAGCCAGTGAGCAAAGAAAGCCTGAGCAAGACACCAAAGGGCCAAGGACTGGACCCTGTGGCTCAGCTTTTGCCTGGAGGCGTTTGATCTGTCCGATCAGTGGCCTAGGGGAAACTGTGCCTGGCTTTAAGGACTGAGGCAGAGCAGCTGAGTTCTTGATTCAAAAGAAGTAAGTTGGCCTGCAGACGGCTGGGGTCTCCCACAGAAAAGAAAGCATGAAGCCTTATTTAAGGTGAGACTGCAATAACCAACTTACCCTGACGAACCTGCATCTGAGAGATCCAGAAAAAGGACTGCTAAGTGCATTAAAGAATCTACAACAAAGACTGTGTTCCTGACGACTGAGGACCTGCCTCAGAGACTGTATCATTCTAAAAGGTTATGAAAGTAGTTGTTATAATTATCAATAGGTTTAGTGGATAGGTTAAAGGGGTTGTAGGAATTTATAGGATTAATAGTTAAGAAATTGTTGGTGTTTGTTATAAGTGAATTTAATAATAAATAAATAAGTGTTAAATAATAATTTAAAAGATCGGTTACACTGAGGCAGTTGAAGAATAGATGGAGTCTCATAATTAAATTTTGAGTTGTTTAGGAATCAAGAGAGTGTTATGGATCTAAGAAGATGTTTTTAAAATTTTGTTTCAAGTTAGTATGAAAGTTGAGTTAGATATAGAACTTTAAACTCATGGAGATGTTTAGATAGTAGAATGTTAAAGTCAGGTGCCAAATACATATGGACTGGACATTGGGAATGTACGCTAAGCCATATAACCCTCATAACTGTGGCCTAATTAGCTCTGTTGTTTTGTATTGTATTTATTATTATAAGAGAAAGAACCATTTGTTGGACTGAAAGGGGGAGCTGTTGGGGGAAATAAGATATACCTTAAGCTTAAAAAAAAGGGAAGAGGGTGGGGGAAGAGGGTGGGAGAATGGGAATGGAGGGGGGAGTAGGGAGGGGATTGTGACTGAGATGTAACTTGAAGAAATAAAAAATAAAGTAAAAAAAAAATTTCTATGTCTCAGACTGCCTCCTTTAGTTTGGGCAAATAAGAATGAGTAGGATATTGTTATCATTAAATATACATTTATTGACAAAAAAGATTTTAAAAAGGACACAAATGCAATTGTTTTGGATAGCAGTAGCTATAATAAATAAAGAGTATTCAAGAGTCAATGAGATTAGGTAGAGATAAAAAGCTATATCAAAAAGAATGTCTCACATCATAGAAACCTTCTTAAATCCAGTTAAAGTCCAAATAGTGATCAAGAAGAAGAAAAGGAACAGGGAAAATAAATTTTCAGGCAAAAGATGCAGTAAATGGACATGAGACAAGATGGCAGCAACTTTGAGAACGTCTTGAGGTTAGTGAGAACCGGAGTCCAAAGTGGCAGGTGGGTAAGGTCGAATCTTTCAGGTTGCAAAAGAGCTTTGGATTGTGCTTAGGTGACCACTGTGAAAACTGTTAACGTGATTATGTGTAAGACTAAGGTAATGGGAATCCAGGTGTGGGCCATATATTTACTTTGAGAAAATTATTCACATTTACAGACATTTTTCTATCTTGAAGTATTCTTTGTGGAATGTGTCACTTGATTGATGATATACCACTGCTTAGAGTTTGGTCCTCAGGCTTGGAGAATAAGGCTTGATTTTTTTTTTCTCATCACAATGAAATGAAAATATGTCTTGTAGGCAATCGTACATTCATCAGAACTCAGGGATCCAGTTATAAAACCAAAATACTTAGATACCATCAACAATAAGAGTTCAAAGAACAAAAAGACTCAAAGGGCAATTGTTAGAACTCTTTATGTTTATCTCCACTTGCCTAGGAATCCTGGGCAGAGGGCATCCATTGGCTGAAGCTCTGCCCCCCACCTTGCACTCAGATGAATGTAAGCCAAGTCTGCCGATGATATCCTCCTATGACTGTTTCCCACAGTTAGCTTATCTTCCTTCTAAAGAAAAGTCTTTCATTGACCTCATGTCACAGTAGACAGTTTTGAAATTTGCTGGCACAGCAAGCTATTCTGTTTTCCTCTGACTCTGTATATCTCTTCTGGGACTATGTATTGGACTCTCAGACTCTGGTTAATTTTGTTCGTGAATAGATCCTCAAAGGTTACTTCACAGTAAGCCACCAAACTCTGATGGAAGCTGGGGCAAAGGGAATGTAGAGCTGTGTTGGAGTGCCTATGAGTGAGTGTTGATGGTCCAGGTCTCAAGAGCAACAATGCTGACTAACAGGAAATTAAGGTCATTTTGGAGGTAGTTACACACTCATTCCTCCCTTTTCTCCAACATCTATTCATCCCAGAATGTGAACTGCCTTGGCAAAAGGCCTAGCCCTGACCTGTCTTAAACCCACATGCACAAGGTAATTCAGTAGAGTCAACCCTGGTATGCATCCTTTTAGAAAGCAATGCTCCCATTCTGGTGTCTTACCATCCACCCCTCTCTTATCTACCTTTCTGTCTCTTCTCCTATGGTGTTACAGATTTTCTCTGCCCTCGAAGCCTGTGATGGAGGAACACAGTCCAGACTATGAAAAGTTAAGCAACTCTCCTGCTTTTGAGAGCCAATCCAGAGCACCAGCTAACACTCCCAATACTCAGAAAACCCTTTCTGCATCTTAACAGCTCTCTGTTCTCTCTGAGACTTTCTATGAGACTGTATAATTATGTCTGATGGAATTTATTTGAACAGAGTCACATAGCTGCAGCTGGTCTTATTTCTTTTGTGCAGCTTAATGGAAAGGCTTATGTAGAAAGCCTAATGGGGCAAAAGTTTGAGGCAGTATGTTTTGGACACTCCAAAGGCCTTTCAGTGAGAAACTCTAGCCACAGCTGGTGTGACACCCACAGGCCAGTGCGTGAGCCCAGGACAGACCTACCGGAGTCAGCTCTGTCATGGCACCCAAGTGTGCTTAGAAACCAACAGCAGTGACTAACAGGAAAACTGGCAAATAAAAGTCTGTTTTAAGAATTTATACTGGGAAGCATGGGGAGGCACTGCATGAGCAATGATAACTAGGCAAGGAAGTAAGTAACTCATGGAGGGACTGTGCAGTTTATGAAATGCTGACTCTGTGAGGGAGGTCAGACTGAGTAAGACAAAGGGGAAATGGTTAGGCTGTGAGGGCTTGGCTAGACATGTGTGTACACACACCAGGATGGCAAATTGGTGATGATCTTTTGCATTATATCTTCTGAGACCAATATCAATATAAAAAAGGCTCAAGAACATATAGACTGATGGAAGGTATTCAGATTGAAATTGCAAGTGCATTATACCTAAACCACAAGGCAGGCAGGAGTTACCTGCTTCACTTAGTGTCCCCCCCAAAGGCTTCTCCTTTGCCCCCTCTTCTCAGAGGGGTGTGATTTCATCAGAGACGGTCACTTCATCCTCAGTGTTTGGTGTCCAATACAAGGTGTTGTCATCTTCACACTGAATAAACACACTTTTAATTCCTTCACTCTGTCATAGCTCTCTCTGGGACAGCATTCACCCCATTGTCCTACCCCCAGGACAACAGGAAGCCATTGATTGCTGTCTCTGGGTACCTTCATCTGACTAGCTATGCACCACCTACTTGGGTACTGGGTGTGTGGTGCTTCCTAATGCAGCTACTTAATTTCCCTGCACGTGTGACTGAGGCATAACGAATGACTCATGTGAGGAAAATGAGTAGCCCATCCTGTCAGAATAGCTGAGCCACAAATAAGAATCCGGTAAGACCCATGCTGATTCCAAAACTGTAATTATAAAAATATAATATTTGGAAGTTCCTATGCAACAATCGCAAAATGAGCACTTATCGAAGAAGTAACATTTCACATAGTCATTTAAATTTTCCACCTGTCCCTCTTCTTCATGGATTAAAAAAAAATAAATCGTTGCCAAAAAATAAAAACTTATTCAGAGGGAGAAAAGGAGGAAAAGCTGAATACTAAGCATTGCTCAGGGCAGTGAAGAGCTTGATTCAGTACATTTTACCCTAAGTTTAACTACAGTGTCTAGCATTTAAATGTATGGTGAGATTCAGAGTCAAATCTAGAAAGAAAAATTTAAAATCTCTAAATCAAGTGTGTATGTGTGGGGAGGGTGGGTGGATATGTTTTCTTCTTTCTTTCTTTTCTCTTTTTTTTTTCTGTTTGAGGATAAGAATTAATTTGCAAAGACATTTAAGTTAATATCAAAGTGAGAGGAGACAGGAAGAATTTGTGGGCTTAGATTATCTACTCCAAAGAAAGGAAAGAGAATCCAGAAATAAGATACTGCCTCTGGTAGGTTGTCAGAGTTCCTCTGCTTTTAAAACTCCCTAACAAGGTGAGGGAAACCATTCCAAGAGGACTATTGTCAGGAGACACCTTTGAACTGATCTATCCTGCAGAATAACCCCCAGAAAGGTAGAGAAAAAAAAATAACTTTCATATGTTTGTGGCCACACAGTGCAGCTCCGACTTCTGAACATTTTTCCCCAATTATTTTTGTACAGTATTGATCGCAGTTTAATTTTGCAGCCCCAACATGAGAGGCGCTTCATGCTGAAATGTCTCACAGGAGAATGTAATCAGGGTCTAGCCCGAAGGTGAAGCACACGGGCACGGGCTTTACTCCGTTGCTCCGCTCATCGTCAGCTCGGGGATTGGAGCGGAGGGCACTCTCAAGCAGATTAATTTTTGACGATGGGATCGATGGAAGATGTTTTTTTTTTTTCCTCCTGACATTGAGTCATCTAATTTGCTGTTTATCTTTGGCTTATTGAGTTTTGAGCATTGTTAAATCATACCTCTCAGCTGTTTAATTTCAGATGTGAATTTTGAATTCCCCTCTTGTACTTGGGCATAACTCTTTTACCTAAAGGGAGCAGAATGATGGGCCTTTTTGTGACACTGGGTTACCGCTTCGGAGTCTGTTAAGTACACCAAGGTAATGTAGTAGTACCTTCTAGCCTTTTCTCTTTGCTTGTGGCCATAGATCAGCTCACCTCTAGGGAAATCAGGACTTGCCATCATTATTATCCCTAGCCCCTTCATCTGGTCTCCCTTGTTTCCTGACTCCAAGGCTTGATGAAGTGCCTGGATGTATGAACACCTTATCTCAGCTCTCATAATTAACCCCTTCATAACACAGGCTGAGGGAATTATTTGTCTTGTGATCTGCTAGTTCAGTATCAGTAGTCCCTTACAGTAAATATGTGGGTTTACTGGTTTCAATCCTATTTTGGCTGGAAGGTATGCATGTTGTTAGTACGCCAAAGGGTGTAAGAAAAAAATGTTTTCCACCCAGAGAAACTTGACATTATAAAACCCTTATTCTAAAAAACAGATAAAATGGAATCAAACTATATAAATTTTATCTCAAGACAGCACCTCAGGTATATACCTGATCTACACAGCAATAGGCTGTTAGATGTTAGTCAGTCTATACATTCTCCTGGACCTAGTCATAGTTATCTACAAGTTAGTAAAATACTAAAGTGGATTCTTTTTTAAGTTTGAAAGATATATGAAATATTTTAAAAGGGAGTTGAAAATGAAATAAAATATATTAGCAGAACGTGCCTTTGGATTTGAATTTAACAATAAAACCATATGCCAGTCTTAATTAATTGATTAAAGTCATCCCACCCCATACCTCAAGCTTCTCGTGGACTTGCTCGTGCAGAAAAAAATGTTTCCCTTACTATCAGGAGAACAGCCCAGGACTAACTGTTTCTGTACTTCTTCCCAGTTTTGCTGTCTGGTTCCCCAAGAAAGCCAGCTTCTGCATTAGTCAAATTAGAGAGTTCAAAAGAAATGTTTAGGCATGCAACACAGAAGCAGTGACATTTTGGTATGGAATGCTGCATATTTGCCTATTCGCTTCCTCTGTGATGGTTTGGTGTCTGTCATCATTCACAGTGTACAGTCATGCCCAGTGTGTAGTCACGACCAATTGTTTGTGCTAATTTTGATGATGCTGTTGGCATTTTAAAAAGCATCTTATAGGGCTGGAGAGATGGCTCAGTGGTTAAGAGCACTGCCTAGTGCTCTTCCAAAGGTCCTGAGTTCAATTCCCAGCAACCACGTGGTGGCTCACAACCATCCACAATGTGATCTGGTGCCCTCTTCTGGAATGCAGGTGTACATGCAGATAGAGCACACATATGAATAAAATAAATCTTTAAAAAAAAAAAGCATCTTATAACTGGGTATTATGAAACAGTCTTTTGATATCATTTTGGAAATTGTTTAACTATCTCTAGAAACTAGCCCATATCTCTTCCTTGCAGCTGTTCTTCATGTTCTGAACAAGCTCTCATTTCCTCATAGTTTTTCTTTTTTGTAATCACAGTGAGTGCTCAAGATTGAACTCTGTTTTCAGATAAGCATCCCATTGCACATTCCTTAACTAGTGTGGTCCACATCTGTAGGGGGCAGGGAGGGAGGTCTCACAAAGCATGATGTCCCCAGCCCTGTGGGAGAGGTCCAGAGTGAGTGCTACTGTTTGGAAAAGAATTTCTATTTAGAGACAGTATGATTTAATTGTTTGCTTTTTTAGGACCAGTTTTATCTCCTTTTATTGTGTTCCTCAAAATGATAAATTCTTTCCAGGCAAGAAAGTAAATTTTTCAACCCTTGCCTTGTAACTGTTTCATTTCTTTCCTCTGCTCAGACTTTTATGTGTCCCTGAACTTGGCGGCCTGTCTGTCTGTGCTCTTTAGCTGGCACCACAGTTGAAGATAAGTTACTGTGGAAGAATGAAGACAGGAATTCCCTGCTCCACGAGAGAATATGTGAATTGTGAATGTAATAGATATTTGAGAATTAACATGTGGATCTATGCATGTTAGTGTAGGCTGGTAGCTTTATGACTCTATCAAAACACTTCAGCAGAGAAATGGTTAACTTGTCAGCAGGAAAAAGTAAATTTCGAAATCTGTGAAAGGAAGAGTTAGAAGGAAGGGCTCTATTGTGCAGAAATGTGTTTTCCCTCAAGATTAAGAGAGTTGTGGAAGTTAAAGAGCATTGTGGTTGTTGACAGCAGCAGCCCCTCCCCACATACAGAGAGAGAGACAGACAGACAGACAGAAAGACAGACAGACAGACAGACAGACACAGAAAGAAACAGAAAAACAAGCAGAGAGAAATAGAGAGGCAAACAGAGAGAAAGAGACAGAGACAGAATGAGACAGACAGACAGACAGAGACTGGGGATTGGTGGAGTGAGTGGGTGGAGAGCAGCAAGCCTGTTTCTGTTGAACCCATTCGACTGATTTCACATATCCATGAAACAGTGCTGGTCAGCTTCATAAAACTCAAACTCGGACTTCCAAGACAGTTTGCTTTTCTCAAGCACGCAGCCTGTTGCTGAGCTACCTACCCTGGAAGCCACCTCCCAAGACAGTGAGTGCATGTCCATAGCAGAGGGCTAGCTCCTGTTACTCCTCCATGCTGTCCCACCTTGTTTTCTGAAACAGGGTTCCTCACTGGGAGCTCTGATTGCACTAGAAAGCTGGTCAGTAAGTTCTGAGGACGTTCCCATCTCTGCTTCCCAAATGCTGGGATTACAAATTCTGCCTGGGCTCTGTCAAGACTCTTTTAAATAAAAATATATGGTCTTCATTTCCTGTGCATTTTGCAGCAATTGTATGAAACCAGATATTGTAAGAATAGCTTGAAAATTTGTATTGCATATTGTAAATATGGCTATGTAGTATCATCATACTATGGTTGTATATCTTCACAATAAATGACTCAGGGGCATAATAAAATAATTATCATAGAAATCTTTACACTTGAGTCTCTATTTGTGTCCTTCTTGTAACTCCTTTAATACCTGCTGCAACTTTTGAACGTAAATAGCAGTCACCTGATTATTCACAGATGAGGAGCTTTCTGAAGAAGGGCATTTAGAGATGATGGACCCACGGGCTCGGGAGGTGGCCCAGTGGCTGAGGACATTGGTGACTCATGAGAAGACCCATCCAGGTTCAGTTTGCAACACTCCCAATCATTTATATCTCTCAGTTCCAAGGGATCTGATGTCTTCCTCTGGTCTTTGCAGGTGCTGGGCCCATGTGCTGCACATACATATATGCAAGTAAAGTGCTCATACATTTTTTTTAAAAAAACAATGATGTTATAGATTAGAGAACTTAGCTTTCTTAACTAAGAAGCCTTGTTTGTAGGGAAGCTAAGTAATCTAACACAAAACTACCCAGCCAAACTCAATTTAGAGTTTATCTAGGATACTCCTTGTTTTTTTCTGTTCCTACCAAGGGTGTATTTCTTGGAAAATATCATTAACTTTCCAATGGGATAATCTCACCATGATGGGGAAAGAATCAAGACCATGCATGAGGAACTAAGCACAGGGAAACATTAAGGATGTTTCCTTGGGAAAAAAAAAATCAAATAAAACCCTAAATACACAAACAATTTAAGATTTTGATCCAAAGAATGGCTTTGTTTAAAATTTAGAAACATGATTAAATATCACTGTTAGAGCCTGGCCATAAAATAAGTGTTTGAACTCCTAAATATGGATTCACTTTATCACAATATGTTAGCCACAATAGTTATAATAATAAACCAGTCTTATGACATAAGTCCAAAAGAGATAAATCCTAAAAATTGGTTTAAAGATTCTATGAAAAGTGACTAAGAAAGGGCCAAGCCCTGTTGTGAATTGCAGAACCTGGAAAAACTGAGTCATGAGATTGAATTCCCAAGTCATAATTGGGCTCTGGCAGTGGGTGCATCAAACTCACATTTTATAATTTATTTATTATTGATGTGTATGTCCACATATATACATGAATTCCTGTGTTCAGGTGCCCAAGGAGGCCAGAGAGGATCATCAGATTCCTTGGAACTATATCATATAATTATGAGCCAATCCACATGTTACTGGGACCTGAACCCAGGTCTTCTACAAGAGCAATAAGTGCTCTTAATTACAGAGCCATTTCTCCAGCTCCTAAACTCATATTTTACCACTGTTGCCAAACCTCACTGTTTTACTGGTAACAGTGGGTGGGAGGTCAAAGAAGCTATCTGTGACAAGCTATTTCTGATTCATCTACCATCATCTAGAAAATTATTTGAGCTCTTAAATGTGGAGTTCACTCAGAGCAGAAGAATTTCTTGTATAAAATGAAGAGATGGAGGCAGAATGGTGGCAATTCATTTTAAGTTCATGCTCCACTAATACAAGTGTCTCCCATATTAATCTTGGTGTACCTAGATCAGCTATTCTACAACATCATATATTAACACTGTCCTATATCTTGTCTCTTTGTATTCACTCTGTAGCAACAACATTTTCCAAAACATACCAGAGCAAGAATATATTTTAAAGGCTTACAAGATTTGCTACTTCACAATTTAGTTCTTTAATAATTTAGAATTTATTGACTATTTTGTAATTGATTAAAAATACGTTTGAACTTGACTCCTTAAGTCTTGTGGTAACATGAGATATTTTATAATTATGTGTGTGGTGTCGTTGTGTATGTTTGTTGACATTTGTGTGAACATATGTATATTCATGTGTGTCTGTGGAAGCTTAAAGTTGATATTAGAGTATTAGAGTATTCAATCATTCTCTACCTTATTCATTGAGACATGTTCTCACAGTTCAACACTAAGCTCACTGGTTTATCATCCAGCTCACTTCATCCTAAGTCCACTATCCTAATGCTAGCATTCCAGGTCAGCTAATATACCAACTTTGCATTTTTGTGGAATCTGGTCATCTGAACTCTAGTTACGTTCATGTCAACCAATCTTGTGTTTTATTTGAGAACCATCTCCCCAGCCTAGTATTAAATTCAGAATTCCTTGGACCTATGACTGGCCAGGATCAGAAATGTTACATTAATATGTTGAAAAAAGCTAAGAAATAAGCATAGGTACCAGGTTATATAACTATGCAGTGGCAAGGCATCATGAGCCATGGCATTAAATTGGGTATTGTTGTCATATGTAGACCTTCCCCAGCCCAACACAGAGTGGAAAGACTGAATCTGTGGTTCTAGAATCTTTCACTTGGTTAACATATGGCTACTGGGTTCCTAAGACTGCCAGACTTCATAAGAAGTCATCAGGAAGCTCTATCCAACCCCTTTCCAGGTTTTCCATATTGTCTGTATCATTTGAGTGGTGTTTATTGTGTTGATTCTAACTGATCTTAGACAATGATGTGCCTTTACAATCAGGGCAATGTCAGAGATACATTGCCTACAATACCTTACTTTATTTCTCCAAACACCGTTCAGAAGAGCCAGGAAAGTATAAATACACCTGTCTAAAAAACCAGAATTGAAAGCTTAAGGAGGCTGTGCTGTCTCTCATGTCTGTGTAAACAGCATAATGAGATGAACTTAAACTCTGGCCTTGGCTAAACTACCCATTTCTACAGGTCACATTGCCTGGTATAGTGTCTACTACCCATAATCAGTCACATGTAAGCGATTCTGTGCTAGACAGTTGGTGGTACAGTAGCAGGGGGAAGATTTGGAGACATGAACTTAACACAGAAAGACACCTTGTACAGAGCTTAAAGAGAGTAGGAATGAAGTCAAAACCAGGGTCCAGATAAGCACCAGAAATGGCATGTGCTCTTCAAAAGACAAAAGCAAGAAAAATATCCAGTATTTATAAAGTGTTGTTGTGTGCTCTTATCAGGGCCAACATCCATTTATTTGCTCTCTTAGGAGTAATATCAATTCATGATGGCCTGACAGTCCCACATGATGAGTTTAGTTTGTAATCATACTGTCATTGGTAAGTAGCAAAGCCTAAAGTAAGGTATAAGATGTGAAAGGAAAGTAGAGAACATAGCAATGACAGAGAAGTGCATTAAGAGACATTGCCTGGCCTACAGAGGCATCCAGCTTGAAGTAATGTGGTAGTTTTCCTTGAATAACAGGAGCATGGAGAACCATGCTGAGGACACATGGACCTGGGATGGGGTGAGCCACAGGCTTGAGTTGGAAAGATGGACAGCATTTTTCTTTAACAGTTTTCTGACACTGATCCTGATTATCATCATCATCATCATCAGTGGACTTGATTCTCAGGGAGACTTTGGCTTACTTGGTTAGAAATGTTCACTCAGTGAACATTTGCAGCCATAATGACTCAGAAGGAAGGACCCAGATCCACCTGACTCCTGAGCAGCTCATGGATCTTCTCTCTGTCATTCAGCTCAGACCCCCACTACTCATTTCAGGGAACTTGGAGCTTGATCTAGCACTTTCTCCCCTGCTGTTTCTTTACACACACTTTCTCTCCAAGTGTTTCATTTTCTTTCACTGTCAAAATCTTTGGAAACAACTTTCCTCCTTCTGTAGGTATGAAGACCATGATGGAAATGATGACAATCTTTACTCCAGAGGTTCCTTTATGTTTGTTATAGTTCTCTGTCACACTAACTGGTTTGCCCAGTTGACAGTGTTAATTCAAGCACCAAGGGGGAAAAAAATCATTGACTCTGTGCTGTTTCTTTCAAAGATGTTTGAAAATATAGTGAAAATGTTACCTTTCCAACAAGGTCATTCACATGGCTAGTATCAGAATTCACTACTAATCTTCTATCTAAGAGTGGCTGGTGTATAATTATTCTACCATTATGCATTTTGACATACCTGCTTGCGCAAATAAAGTAGGAAGCTCTTCCTTCAGGGACCACACCTCCTTATTTGGTACAATCCCGGCACCAAGTGGTGTGTGTATGCCATTTGAGAGGTTGTTGTTGACTGTTACTACATACAGGGCAGCACTTTGATTTTTATTGTTGTTGCTTAATGTCTGAAAGGGGGGCAGTTGGGACCAGTTGTTCTCTCAGTAAAATGTGTGGGCTTGTGTTGTTTGTTAGAACACAAATGAGTTGGCATTTTGCTTATGGAATAAGTTGGGAATCTGTAATTGTAAATGTGTACTGATTTAAATGAAATCAGAACTCAAAGTGTGAAACTATCCAAATAAATATAATTTTCCCCTAACTGCTTTGATACGAAAAGAGAGTCTTTGGCCTAGTTCCAATTAACTCTGTGAGTCACTCACACAGAAGTATGACGACTCCATCATTCTGATTATAAGTCTCTGCAAATAGCAGACACACTCCAAGTGTCATGACGACTCCATCATTCTGATTATAAGTCTCTGCAAATAGCAGACACACTCCAAGTGTCTTGACTGCTTTGTCTGCAATGGGCATCTTCACAACCCCAAGCAAACAGGATGAACTGATTCTGTCCTTTTCAGAGACAGATCCTTGTCTCTGTCTTCAGCCTTTAAAGTCCCACTGAATCCAGTTGGAGTATTAAAGTGCAGTTGCATGAAACATGTTAACCAGAAATTAATTTTACATTAAATCTACTGCTCGACACACAGAACACACTTTCAGTTTTGTGTCTGTGTGGGTTGTATGCATGTTTGTGCTGTGTGTGTGTCCATGTGAGTGTGCATGTGCATGTGTGTGCCTTGGAAGTTAGAGTTCAGTTTTGGGTGTCTTGTTCTTCAGCAGTTGTCTACCTTGTTTTTTGTTGTTGTCATTTGGGGGGGGGTTGTTTGTTTGTTTTGTTTTTAACAGGATCTCTCACTGGGAGCCAGACTCATTGATTATCCACACCACCCTGGGATCTGATTGTCTCTGCCTTACTGCTTCTGGGTTTACTATACTGGTCTTTTTACACAGATGCTGGGGTCCAGCTTAAGTGCAGCAATGGTGGTTTTTATTGTTATTGTTTTAATATACACTCCAGTTATTTTTACTATACTTAATACCTCTGCCTCCCTTCCAACCCTTGTTCCTTCCAACTCCCCAACTATGTGGGAGAGAAAGAAAGTTAGAGGGAGAAGGGACATAGGTCTCTTTGGGTTACTTCTTGCTGACCTGGGTCGTCAGGTTCTTTGAGGGCAATATCAATCTCAGTGGTCACAAGATCCACAAGTCCAGCAAACCAGGAAACAGCTCCAGGAAGAAGCAGCAGCAGGGAGAGTACCAATCTCTCTCTCTCTCTCTCTCTCTCTCTCTCTCTCTCTCTCTCTTTTGCAGTGCTCCCTCTTCTCTTCCTCCTCCTTTGTAGTGCCCTCCTCTTTCTTCTTTGTAGTCCTTTTTTTTTTCTTCTTTGTAGTGACCCCTTCTCCTCTGACTCTGGCTCTTTATTCCTCTCTCAAAACTCTGGGAGCTGCCTAAACCACGTCCCTGTTAGTTCACACTGTGGTCCTAACTGAAGCAACATCACACCTAGGATTAAACAACAACATCCTCATAACTGGTTTCTTAAATAAATTCTTACCACACCTAAGTTCTCAGATCTGTACTTCACGCACTTGAATGACTGGCCCTACCTCCCCAGGAGTCCATATCTAACATAGTCAAACATGGTTAAGATCTACTGATGACACTGCTTCTGGAGGGTTCCCATCTACAGTTGTTAAGTGCAGTATGTTTTTTTTTTTTTTAAGTCTTTGTTTTGTAAAATGTGAAGCCTCTGGTTCACATTCCTGCATCCTTTGTCACCACTGGCATTTTAACTTCCATCCATTGTTTCACATACCTGCTACAAATTCAGCCCTTGGGCAAACAGGAACTGCAGGAAACTTGCCAGCAAAACAAATATATAAAGATCTAGGAGTTTCTAGAACCTTTGCTCTTACTAAATATATAAATACACTCAGACTGGGAAATGAGATCTTGTGCAGTATATCTTCTTACAAATGGGAAATAAGTTATTCACTGAGGTCAATTGACAGAGGCAGTGGAGGCTGCTAAACACATCTGCCTACCCCAGACACTCAGGTAGCTCCAGATGTTTGCATAGACAAAAGATAGACCCAATGGGTTGGTTCATTTTACATGAAGGAAAGGATCTGAGCTCCCCATCATAGGCAAGAGCAAAATATTTTACTGTGAGCATAATGTGAAAGGTAATGTGAAGGTATCCGCCCCTCATTATCTGAATGAAGGAACTTTTTTTTCAGCACTGGGCATATATCAAATGTCTCCCAGAAAGATTACAACTTCACTTAAAGGAAGAACATGGTCTTTGCCCATTCGGTGATAAATTGCCTGTGCCAGCAACAGTGAAGACTTGGAAAGTGAATAAAGAAATGTCGCTAAGCATCTCTTAGGCATGTCATAAAAGGTCACATTCAATATAACTCATATGGAAAAGTACTGTCTGAGGTTTAGGGAAGAGGGGGAGCGAACAGTTGCGCATTTAGCAGTGATTCAGGCAGAGAGTTGCATTAGTGGTTCTCACCATCAAATACAGGAAAGGAATTATTTGCACATATCACCCGGCAACACCCCCAAGATGGCAATGGTAGTGATTATTTGGAGTGGGAGAGTCTGAAATCCTTTTCAACCAGATGACTGAAGTTTCAATACACTTCAGCACTGAAGCCAAAGAAGTTAAAGCTCGGCAAGTCTTGTTTAGCTCTGATTTTGATTTTATGTGATAAAGAAAGGATTCTTCACACCACTGCCCTCTTTTTCTTTTATCTATTTTTAACATTTTGTGGCTATAGGGTATAAAGTCAGAAAGTCAGAGTTGTAACAAATGTCTTTCTGTGAGTGTCACTCTATTGGGTGGAGAGAGAGAGAGAGAGAGAGAGAGAGAGAGAGAGAGAGAGAGAGAGA